>BQNB010144321.1:2735-16870 GCA_026074375.1 Tanacetum coccineum
AATAAAGAGACTGATGTAGAGTTATGTAGAGTTTGTATATCTTGTCTGAGTCTTTGGCTTAGCAACCCAATCATCGTGTATTCTTATAAATAATTAGCTAACCCTTTCACCCCAAATTCACCCAAAAATCAATCCCCAAATGTATCCCATCCGTTTCCATTTCCATTAATGTTAACTTACACCTACACCCCACAACCCTTAAAATACCTCTTTGATAGTAATGATTAATACTTGCGCCTAGCGATGGAGGTTTGATCATTTACCAAGCCTATGGTAATTTATATGCTAAGATAGGTAATGAGTGTTAATTTTCTGTTTCCCATAGTTGATATAATTTATTATACACCCGAGAGAAAGAGACAATCCCAAACACTTATGTAAGGCGCTAGCATATACTTTACGTGCTTTTAATTACCAGGTCTAGAAGGTTGTGTCGTAAACTGTTTTTAAAGAGTAGGTTAAATGCCCTCAATATTGCTATTGTCTAGGTAGAAAGGCTCACTTGCTTAAGGACAAGCAAATCTCAAGTGTAGGGGTATTTGATGAGGTGTCATTTTATACACTATTTCGAGGTCATTTCACCTCCTAAATCATGCAAATATGCCCATATTATGTTCTTAATCGTTTGTTTTCAGGTTTTTAGCACTTGGATGGCATTTGGAAGAAATACACGTGACTTGGGCTCATTTGGAGAAGAAACGGACAAGACTACAACTCTACACCAAAATCTCTTGAAGAATGATGCATACAGACCGTGGAGACGGCGTCGCAAGCATAACGCGACGCCGTCGTGATCTTTCTAATGACGACATCGAGAATTTGATGACGGCATCAGAACACAACCGACTTAAATCAGATCTAGAAGATTCTACATGGTGACGGCGTCACGACCACTACTTGACGCCGTCGCAGCGTTTTTCTTATAAATACAAAACCGATTTTAGGGTTTTAAGTGTGTAACTTTGTATAACTTTTAGGAGACGAACCTAATTATTCTAGCAACTTTTAGGCCATGTTTAGGGCCTCAAACCCTATTGTAACTGACCTTAACCTTGTTTTAATCAAGTAAGATTATTTATCCCTAATCATTCAATATGTCTATGTGTTGTTTGATTGATTTATGTTCTTGCTTTCTTTATAACATGCTAGGCTAAACACTCCTTTGTATTTACTTATGATTTTATGAAACTTAGATTGTAGATCCTTTTAATGTTGCTTCTTGTGATGGATGTGCGCGTTAGGCTTTAGAAAACCAGCCGTAAGATATTAAATTAGCATAGACGTCTAGGGAAATGCGAGTGTATAAAAAGGATACCATCGCTAACAGTCTTTATACTACCTTACCCCTAATATGGTTTATCCCTCTTAAGATATTTCAATTGCATTTAATATACTCTTAGGGGCCTTATAATAGTCTTCATACTACCTTACTTGTGCGTTGCCATAACAGAATATTAAACAGATGGCAGGTTCATGTAATTCGTTCATGACTTAGGAAATACTTACACAGATCATCACAAATGTGACAAAGCAACATAATTAGGAGAAGCAATCTAAGGAGTAGTATATGATTAAGTAAATACATTCTTTTATCATAAAGGTATCACCAGTAGATTAGATTATATTTAGCTTAATTAGTTAAACAAACCAACCTCTCAAACCAATGATATTTACTTGCTTTCATAAAAATATGAAAATACAAAAAGAATCTTCTCTCAACCCCATAGACCTCTGTTAGATCTTGATCGAGCCTTCCCAACCTATTCCCCTAGAGAACGATAACAACCCTCGAGTCTTGCCTATAGTACACTACAACGATTAGGTACAATGCTTAGAGAATTGTAAAACTTCGTGTTGAAGTCTTTACGACAACCGAACAACATCATATCTACGTAATCGATTTATGTATATCATACAACATGTCATGTCTTACAAATCCATCGATAACCCATAGATATTAGTCAAATCCATCGATTTTTTTCATAAATTTTAACCTCAAAACATCTCAATCATCATATTCGGTTTCCCAATCTCATAATCATGGTTAAAAACCACACAGATAATGTTTGGGTATCTTTGTTGAAAGATAATCAACGGGCATACAAATGCTGAACAGTTAGAATGAGTTTCTGTACAAGTGCTAGAATTAAGAAGGTTAGTTATTTCGGATAGTTGTTTGGAAATTGAGACTTTAGATATGATCTTTTTCGAATGCACTCTATGCGTTTGTAGTTGTGCGAAATTTTATGTGTTTATAAATTTAAACAATCCCAAACACCCTTGCGAATGATTGATATCTCTACGTGAATGGTGATCTCTTGAAGCTTGATATGACACATTGAGGTACGTAATTTTTTTGTTACAAGATTAGATCCATAAATCTGTCTCAATATGCATAGTTAGAGGTTGTTTAGGTAAGCTTTTATACACACCTTAAACAGACATAAAATATTACATAAAATTATTTCACTTTTTGCAGTATCATACAGTCACTTGCGATATAGTTTGGATTCTTAATAGATACTACTATAAATATCAATACTCTTTTGAGATATCAAATAAAAAATACCCAACCATTCAATTTGTGGATATATGTTGTTACGATACGCAAAACGCTAAAACTTTTTTTATCAACCCACACCCAAAGAGTCCCTTAAGCTCTGAAAATAATCCAGAAGCTATTCTAATACAAACATTTGTTTGTTTATTCATTGCTCTCATAGTGGGGTTTATTAGTATCTTTTTGTGCTTATTATTATGACCCAGTTTGGTATATGTACGCTCTGATTAAGATAGACACATCTTTTATATAGTTTTGCCCTCTTTTAGTGGTTTATATATTTGCTTCGTGGAATATCTCTGTGCCCTTTTGTCTCATGCCTTTGTTCCCTTCTCGTTGAGGTTTCTTGCTTGTTGCTCTTGTTTGCTCCTCGTCTGTGCTTTGTCTGTTTACGTGGTGGTATGATGTTTAGTGCTTTATGTAGTTGTGCTTTTGTTTTACCTTTTTGACATGTTCCTTTGCTTTCCTTTCATTTCTTATTTGACCTTCTACCGCTTTGCTCCTTTACAATTCCATGCTTCTGAATATAATAATAATAATAATAATAATAATAATAATAATAATAATAATAATAAAGGGTCTTTTTTTGCTCTCTCTCTCTCTTTCTTCTCTTACGCTGCGTTCTTGAGTTTGTTTTTTAGGGGAAAATAAAGCAAATGCTAAGAAATATACATAATCTTGTGTTCTTAAGTTTTTATATGAAGGAAAAGAAAGGGTTTACATAGGAATAAGCAAGAGGAAGATTTGGACTAAAGTTATCGATCATTTTTGGGCTGATTGCAGGAAAATAAATGTTATGTTCATATTTAGGTAGTAATAATTGTATTACCCCCAAACTACTAATATATCAATAGTGCTTCCCACTTGTACTATCTACGATCTACTCTTGCAAGTGTCTGTATATTATTTTGATCATGGAAACATGAATGCATTTTGCTAGTGTTGCTTCGCATGCATTTTTCATATCCATTAGTTGATTATATATTATATGTTATACATTGGCATGTATCATCATGCCAATAATTTAGAAAAAGGCTATACATTGGCATGTATTGCAGGTAATACTTGAATGATTATGAATTTATTATTTAAGAAAAAGGCTAATATATAAGAGGGGAATTGTAGTAAATTGTCATATTTACATTACTTTCCTTCCAACTTGAGAACATGAATCATACACACTTTCTTAGCATTTCTTTTTCGTTTTGTTTGACTTGAGAACATGAATCATACACACTTTTCTAGCATTTCTTTCTCTGCCTTGCCCTTTTTTTTCTTTTTCTACCATCCTAAATTCGAGAACGCAACGTTAGCCGGAGGTCTACCCGGAAGCAGTCTCTTTACCCGTGGGGTTTTCTCAGGGGTAGGGGTATGACCTGTCTACATTTTGTCTCCCCATACCTTGCCCTGTCAGGATTGGGTATCGTTGTTATTGTTGTGGCTCATTTTTATAGGATCACAGCCCAACACAAATATTGCAATCATGTTTTTTTGAATTCTAGAAATACCGGGCAACTAACTTTAACTAATTATATTTTGGTTATAGTTTTCTTGGAATATATACACTCATCTTTAATTCAGCTTAAAATCCTTGCACCCGCACTGATGTCCTATTAGAAAATTATAACAAGAAAAACGGATAAAATTTGTAAATCAGCTTAAGAGTGTCTGTTATTATTCGTTATAATAACAAAAGGATTTTTGTGAACTTGTAAACTCAAATAAATCGGCTTATAAAATATAAACCAATTTTACAAAGTTTATGAGCTTATAAACTTACACAAACACCAACTTCAACTTATAAACTTTGTAGCTTCATCTACATGAATGCAATAGGTTAAATCAACACAAGTAATCAACAAACACTCAAATGTAGGTTACTTAGGTTATGTTTGGTGAAACGTACGGTATTTGTTTGTTAAATAAAAGTGTTTCGGCAACATAGTTGTAACTGTAATTATAAAGTGTAAAATTAAGTCAAAAGACATATATACATTAACATACAAATTCTTTAATAAATAAAATGGGCATATATGTAATTTAAGAGCTAAAATGCTAGCGGCTAGATATAAATACTTATTGATAGAGCGTTTTGAATAAAAGCGGTTACACACAATTCAACTAGCAGTTGCTCATTGCAAAACAAACTGTATAATTTAACCACTAGTTGTTTAGCGCTAGTTGATCAAAAACGCTTACAAATACTTGGTAACAAACATACCCTTATAGTCTTGATATCAAACATAATGTTGACTTATATACGGAGTACATAAGAACAAATACACAAAAGACTTTCAAATAATAATCGTTAGGTAAAGTCCAAAAAGCAATGTTCGTATATTATACACTTAATATTACAATAAAAAGGTTCGAGTAATATAGTATGAAAAGTTCAGAAAAAAATCGGAAAGATTCACAAGGACAACCTATAGGCATGTGGCCAACTCATTTAAATGAAATTCGGTACTTTCTTAAAAATTTCAAACTTTAGGCCCGTTTGGTTTGTAGATGGGCTTAGAATTATGATTTGAATTTGAATTTAAATTTGGTTTAGGATTTGAATTTAGATATGATGTAAGAGAGAGAAAATATAAATTTAATAAAATAAATGGATTTATAAAATATTTTTAACTTTTTAAATAAACAAGTATGGAAGACCCGCGCTTCGCTGCGGTGGATCTTCTTTAGCGTGTTTTGTTTTGTAAAGTTTCGAGTTTTTATGTATTGTGCTCAAAAAGATTCAGTATACGTAGTCTGATTATTTTGGGCTTTAACACTTTGTATGAGTTTAGCCTTGCATTTATGCCATTGAAGGAATTGCTTTTGGTACATAAAGGTTTGTTACATTTAGTGCATAGGTTTTTTAGAAGTATCAAGTTAGACAAAAGAACCTGTTGCTATTGTAACAGGTTGTGCCTGGCCACTATGGATGCATAGTTATATTGTTTCGCTAAAGCACATGCTATTACGGTTTAAAAAATAGTCTGGCCGCTTAGCGTTATGTTAGCTGCCTTTTTTAGATTACATTGTGCTACCGTTCTAGTGAAGTGTACAACCTTCCCATTAGGATTTTTCTGTTTCTTATGTTCCATTGATTCATCTGGAATAGTGTCCTCTTTAATGGCTTGTTAATTGCTTCGGTTTTCGCTCTTGGTTTTTGGTAAGTTTTGTTGATGCTGGGTTTGCTGGACCTGTGTATTGTAAATAATAAGTGTAGAGGATTTTAAACATGGCGAATATTTTTTTTCATGATCGAGTATGAAGTTGTTGGTGGTTACCTGTTGGTTGGAGATATGGTTCAGTTGATATTGGTGTCACCAGGACTGGTTCGTGGGCTGCTATAGTAACACAGACGGGTTTGAAATTTTTTTTGACAAACTTTAGAATCAAAAATACATAACCATAAAAGGTACGCAAAGGGAGCTAAAATAAGGAAAAATCAGAGTTCAAAACTTTATGTGTACCTTCAACCCGAACGCCCCTTGATCTCGTATTCCCAGTTGTTTTTCCTTGAGATGGCGCCATGCAATCTTTCATACCACTTTTCCACATCGCAATGAAACTTCACGGCGCTTCCTCTTTCGGCCAATACAAAGTAAAACGACCAGTATTGCACAAAACACAAAAGAGTAAGCATTACTAAATTGTCACGACAACATTAGGGAATCAACATTAGTGCAAAGTGTAACATTGCAAGATAAACGAATAACCTTCATGAGGAAAATCTGTGTAACCAACATTTCTGTCACCTGCAATGAGGAGCCATATTCTGTGAAACCACTTTTGCGTCTAAAATTCATAGAAGATGATTTCACCTATATCACAACACTCGTTAGAACCAAGAAAGAGTGTAGAAAATAGGTATCGTTCAAAGATAAAATGTAGACAATAATTTTTAGTACCTAGATTTTCGACACTCCCAGACTGCCTGAACAAACATTCATGGCGATCATCCCGTAAAAACCCGTTCACAACATTTGAACAAAACCAACCCTCGTTGTTTAACTTGACCAGCTTTCTTAAGTCCTTTTCAGCAGATGTTAAATGAAGGACAGAGTTTTCAAAATCTAGCATAGCCCGATATCTGCCAAAAACAGACCCTGAAAAAGAGACACCCATTGCCTGTTTAGCAGACAGAAAACAGGCTTTCGAATTCTAAAAATCCAAAACCAATCCCGAGAACCCATTGCCAAGACAATAATCCCCAATAGAAGTACCAACCCCACTGTCTACTAACCCACTACACCACCCATGCGGCTGAATTGCACTATTAGCAACAAAAAAATCACACACACAATTGGTAGAGGAGCATGCAATTTTTCCCTTTTCAGATGCAGCACATGAAGTGGCACCTCAATTATCGCCATCCTTATCTTGAAAAGTTAAAACTTGCTTTATCATTGAGGTGGCTGGACTCGTTTACTCTTTTTGACTTCTCCATCTGTCGTTATGATTTCCTCAACTCCGAAATTCTGCAAGACATGGGCAAATATTTCTATAATATAAAATAACTGAATACTTACTCTTTGCTGACCACTTTGACTCGTTAAAAGTGCAACATAAACATCAACAAAGGTATAAAGTTACCAATAAAATAAGGCATCAGGAGCTTCTTTAGTCAAGTATCTCAACCTTTCAGCCCATCATACTCTCCCCACTGCATTTCAAAAAAATGAATGCAGATCTATTAGTCTAAATAGATATGCTATGTTCCAAATTAACTATCTTAGAGTTGTTTTTTGATGAACACATACTGATAGAAGATACACTCTCACTATTGACATTACAATTCATGGCATAGGTCATCCAAATCATGACAATTAATATTAAAAAACCACTTTCAGCACCCATTTCATCACCCTTTCAAAAGCTTGTATCAGCCCCTCATTTTAATAGCTAATAATCCATTAAAATTTTACGAATGAACTACCTTAGAGTTGTTTTTTGATGCACACATACTGACATAAGATACACTCTCACTATTGATCATCCAATTCATGGCATAGATCTGCATTCATGACAGTCAATATAAAAAATGATATTGGTTACTTTTTCATTTCAAAAGCTTGTATCTCAACCTTTCAACTAATTCAAAAGCTTGTATCGGTTCCGCATTAAAAGTGACTGCTTTATATTTCAAGGCTTGCTTGTTATGGGGTAATAAAAGTTACAAATAACATATTTATAACTTAAGAAACATCACAATATATTCTCATTCATTTATCAAATGCTTGTACAAACGTAGTTTGTTTTCAAAGATTAAATTTTTATGCATACAAATTGATATATGAATGAAAAAGTAACCAATATCATTTGTTGCACTTCCGTAGCTAATAAGCCATTAAAATTTTATGATGTTTCTTTTTTAAGCTATGGAAGTGCAAAATATGATAGAAGGCTAATAAGGCATTTTTGCACCTCCAAACAGCACATAATAAAGCTAATAAGTCATCACTTTCAGTTTGTGAGCTTATCAGCAAGATCTTATGAATTCAAATATGCCATAAGCTTATAACTCGCAAAAGTAAGGCAAGTAAGCTTAATCCAAACACTATAATTTATTAAGTAGATCTACATGATCAGGCGGTTTAAAAAGAACTAACCTCTGTATTAATCATTTTTTTATGTTTTTTTGTAGCAACAAAGATCTTTAGTTTCCATTGTCATTTTCTTCTCACACGTTTCTGCGCCAAATAACTGTATCATAAGTTCCTAACATTAGCCACTGAGTTGGACAATTCTAAAACACAAATCCAAACACCGTCTTCATCTAACTAATGAAGTCCAATATTAGTCGCAGTTATATACTATTTTAGAGCGGGAAAGTTAACACATATATCTTGGATTAGTGTGAAAATAGTACCTAAACCAAACTAATTAATGATTGTAGCTTTTGGTTAACATTCGTCTCCAACTTGCATTTTATTTTACGAAAGGAAAGCGACATCAGATAACTATCAAGATTGTCAATATTTGAAGAATGAGACAAACACAAATTTGAGCAACACCTTTCAAAGCCGTAAGCTCATAAATAGATTTTGAGACAATATGTAACGATTCAAATTCCTTTTGTGAAACATATACAATAACATCCTCATCCAACGATAATGCAAAATCCAACAAACGTGGCCTGCAAACATTCATAAAAATTCAAACATGAACAAAACCATCTTTTAATGACTCAAATGGAAAAAGAAAGGTGACAATTTTGAATGTGACATGCCTATGTTATGCAAATTTAAAACATGAATATAGGTGGTGTTAGCAACGCCATTTACCTTAAGGAAACATCTGTCTGTGATCGTTTTTTCCCTGTGAGCTCATGCCACTTGTTCCAATACCCTCGCCTATGTAACATATAAATGAGCAAAGAAAGTGAGTGTACTTTCTATGCCCTGAAACCACCCCTTGAAACCACCTACTGAAGCAACTTAACTTGGAGTATTTGGATCAGCTTATTTTGGGACTTTAAGGTTCCCCACTTTTCCTTGAAACCACTCACGTCCCGGACAATACCTATGAAAAACACCAACAAAGGCGTAAACACACAACATTCCTCAATTTTTTATAAGGTATGTTAGCCAAAACAAAACCTTTGTGTATTCCTGTTTAAAGCAAATATAAACATATAAACAACACATTGCAGCACCAACCTTCCAAGTTATTTACGCAACTTTTATGTTGTCATGCCCTTTTTGCCACTAATTTTCTTGGGTGTCTATAATGTGTATGTGTGTTCAAATAATCGTTAACTCGGTTATTAGTAAAACGATAATAAAAGATATTATCGGGGTTACCTTAATTTGTTATGCATTCACTACAGATAGTGTTTCAATAGGTGACATGATTTCTTCCCTCCTGGGCAAACAAACTGTTAGGATTATGAAAATCCATGTAAAAGACTCGGTCACCCCGTGTAATGTCTAGGATAGGTTAGCTCATAGCTTTAATATTAATCGTCTAATTACCGTATGACTTATGGTGTTGGGCCGGGTCTTTACCCACATGTTAGCCCACTCCATAGCCCACTTAGGGGCATAAAACACTTGTATTTATACCCCCTTTCCAGCCATGGGAAGGGGTGGGTTGTTCATTTTATCAAAAACACACATAAGGTGTAGTTTCTCTCACTAGAACTCACTTTCTCTCTCTACAAATTCGGTCAACCCCTAGATCAATGATTGTGTTATGATATCCAATATACTACAATTAGTATCAGAGTACATGGGATGATTAGCTAGATTGTGTGTGCGTTTTCTTGGTTAGATTAAATCAAAAGTTTAGTTTTTGAAGGTTTATGGTCTCATTCTTGACACTCTTTGATTCTCATGTTTGTGATGTTAAAGTTGGTGTTTTTATAGTTGTTATAACCTTCTAGGATCAAGTTGTGCAAAAGAAACCAAGCAAAAACATTCAAAAGGGTGATTTTTAGGTGTTTTTAGGTGGAAAAAGTCGTATTTTTCATCATTGCGTTTTGTCTCTCTGGCCAAATTCTTCATTGTGTTTTATCTCCTGCGTTTTGTTAGAAAAAGGACACTGCGTTTTGTCGGTTTTTAAAGGACAACAGTACTGCGTTTTGTCTTATTAGAGACTGCATTTTGTCTCCTGCGTTTTGGTTTATTTTACAGGTTGAGATTTGCTTCTGCGTTTTGCCTATTTGAAGACCCATATTGCGTTTTGTCTAGGAGGAACTCTGCCCATTTCATTTCTTGGTTGCGTTTTGTCTCCAACAAATTGAGATTTGTCTAAGGCTCTTCACGGCGTTTTGTCTCTAACAAATTGAGATTTGTCTAAGGCTCTTCACTGCGTTTTGTCTCCAACAAATTGAGATTTGTCTAAGGCTCTTCACTGCGTTTTGTTTCCAACAAATTGAGATTTGTCTAAGGCTCTTCATTGCATTTTGTCTCCAACAAACTACGATTTGTCTTAGCTCTTCACTGCGATTTGTCTACCTCATCTTGCCTTTTGCTACGTGAACTCATTTCGACCAAACCAAACCATACTTCAACAACA
Organism: Tanacetum coccineum; assembly: GCA_026074375.1. Taxonomy (NCBI): domain Eukaryota; kingdom Viridiplantae; phylum Streptophyta; class Magnoliopsida; order Asterales; family Asteraceae; genus Tanacetum; species Tanacetum coccineum. The sequence goes on from BQNB010144321.1 coordinate 13,309, forward strand.
TCTCACCTAATCTAACAATCAATCAACACTTTTAACATACAATCACTAATCATTGTACCGATCCAAAGTTTATCATAACCACAACATCAATTACTTGATCTACTTAATATCCTTAATTTCATTTCACACATTGAACTTTAATGGAATCTTTGAATTCAAATTCACAAGAGGGAGAGTTGCATCTGTTGCAACAAATGCAAGACCATGCAAAGGAAAGTTGCATGACATCTTTTCAGCTACTTCATTCATTTCTACAGGTTCTTTCATACGATGAATCAAAATCCAGAAGAGTATCCGAACGTGCATTCATGACACTCTTTGGTTAAGATATTGAGACTTTTACAAGTACGATGTTCCTTTACGTTGATTAATTACAAAATCAGCTTGACAAAGATGAATTCCAAGAAGATAAATCCATGGCTGCATTTTGGGTGCTCAACAATCAGTTTTAGAAGTTCATCGATTGGTAGTACTTCTTAGATTATGACAGTGAAATGACAGAAAAGTTTTTTGCTGAATACACTGGAATCCAGAGTATAACATTTTTAGAGAACACACTATTCTACATATGGTAATGTTCAGAAGTCTGTTGCTTAGAAAGAACACATAAGTACAAGACAGTATGATAGAAGGATGAATGAAAGACAGATGCAGTCAAGAGAGAGTAAGGATGTATCGATATAAGCATTGATGCAGTTTATTTGTTAACAGAATTCAGTAGACAAAGTCATGATGACATATTACAAGCAGCAGTTTAAGGACTTATATTTACACATGTTGTGGATCCCGATATAGAAACCAGTAAATGTGGCCAGTGGCTATTAGCGAGGTACATTTGACTGCTTAACATAATGTCCTTACTAATGAACAACTACATACTGATCAATCTAACCAAAGGTATGACACATATCTGTTAGAAAAGGTTGATAGAAATACCACTCATGATTCAACAAATATGTGTCATAGGGGAAGAGAGATTGACCAGGATGTTGAACAATATAAAGTAAAAAGTCCTTTGCTTAAAGTTGAGCTTGTCAGATCAAAAGAAATGATTGAAAAAGAAACGTATAATGAGCTTTCACGTAGGTTTTTATTACTTGAAATTTCAATACAACAAAAGGAAGAAAGTTTTCAAAGTAACAAACCATGTAAGAACCAGGATGCTCCTGAGTTTTGTGAATTTTTTGAGATAAATGATTTGAAAGCTCAGCTACAGGCCAAAACCACACTAATTTGCAACTTGAAGAATCAAATTAAAAGTGTGAAGAGAAATGAAGCCAAAGTTAAAAATGATATAGATGTAATTGAACTTATAACATCGAATAGAACACGAGTGTGCTAAATACTTGCAGCAAATTAGCTCACTACATATGAGCATGTTGAAACAGACTTACACAAGAACTTTATGATTCCATTAAAAAGACACATCGTTCGGAATAAAGACAATAGTGACTCTTTAATTTCTCAAATTAATCAAACGTATGTCGAAAATGCTGATTTAAAAGCTTAGATTCAGGTAAAGGTTTTTGTAAATGCATCATTAAAAAACGAATTAAGGAAGTTAAAAGGAAATAACGTGGATACTAAGTTTGCCAAAGCATCAATCTTAGGGAAATCACTTGTACAACCATCTAGAAACCATTCTGTTGTTTTAGACAACCGCAATGCTTTTAAGGTCCTGAAACGACCTAAATTTTCAAAACAACGGTTTGCCGTTCCCAATTGATGGAGTAAAAATCTTTGTCCAAAACCTGTCCACATGGTAAAGACTCCTCATGTATTTGGCCTAAGTTCAAGAATATGTTGTGTTACGCAAACCTTATCGACGTGATTTGCAACCTGGCTCCTGGGACATCTAGGAATAGTCAAGAAGAATCTTATGGTTTCTAAGGATATGGCTCATATCCTATCTAGGAAGCTAGAAAAAGACACAAAGAAAGAAATAGAGAATTCAAAACCTAGTGTGATGCCTTCTGTAGATTTACAAAACACAGCTAATGGTAGTACCCCCCCAAACCCCTAAAGAGAATGAATCAAACATCTAAGGAGTTTTTGGCCTACATCAAAGAGTATTTTGCGTAACAATTACGGTCTGTACCCAAAGCAGATCACTCTAAGGAAATTAGTTCTTTTCAGATTCCAGCCACACATTACTTTGTTCTACATGTCAAAAATGTGGTCTTTTAAAGAAACTCCATGATGCTTGACATAGTATAACAAAACTCCTGAATGAAGTGAATTCACGTAAGGTTAAACCCTATAAGACTAAAAACAGTAACAACCCCGTAGAACAGAAGAGTCCTACTTAGAAACCTGGTAGGCATATCTTTTTAGGACATAGGTTTTCTCCCAGAAAGACTTCCGCTGTGTATGAGAAAACATCTCCTAGATCTTATCTTAGGCGGAAACCCACAGGTAAAATTTTCACAGCTGTTGGTCTAAAGTGGATTCCTATAAGAAAGTTATTCGACTCTTGCATGAGCAAAGTTGACTGTGAGACTCCAAATGGTTCAAATGATGATATCACTAACCCATATGAATGCAATCAAACTCTTAATGTCAATGCAAGTACTCTTAACTTAAATGCAGGTACGTCTTTTAATCCTATAAAGGAAAGACTCAGAGTTTGGTTGCCGAAAAGTCTGATATCTCATAAGCCAAGGGTTCAAGGGATTCTAATCTGATGTACATTAACAATGACGTCTGTTTACAATAGTTCAGGCCTCGCTCTTCAACGATAGATGACGTCTGTTCACAACAGTTCAGGCCTCGCTCTTCAACGATAGATGACGTATGTTCACATCAGTTCAGGCCTCGCTCTTCAATGACAAATGACGTCTGTTCACATCAGTTCAGGCCTCGCTCTTCAATGACAAATGACGTCTGTTCACATCAGCTCATGCCTCACTCTTCAATGATAAATGACGTTTGAACAAAACGGTTCAAGCCTCGTTCTTCAAAGTTTAATGGCGTCTGCAGATAACACTTCAGGCCTCGTTCCTTAAATAAAAGAAAGGTGTACTCTTCAGTGCGCTTTATCTTCGGAAGAAGAGAAATCTTCTTGTGTTTGACCATTCTTATCAACATGATTCATGCTTTTTCTATGCTCATTCTGTTATCAAATGGATCAACGTACCTTAGATTGTATTGTTATTCACTTGTTCAATCAAAAATGGCAACCTCATATGCAATTTTTGAGGGGGAGAAGTGTGAATTAACTACATGTTGATTGATGTTTGAAAAATGGTCATACGGGAATTAACTACATGTTGATTGATGTTTGAAAAATGGTCATACGGCTCCTGCACACATCAGTTCAGGACCCGGTCCTCAACTTTTGACTCCTAGAACAATCAGTTCAGGACTCGTACCACAACCTCCTTCTCCAACACCTAATGTTCTACCAACAAAGAATGACTCGGATTCGTTGTTTTGCCCTATGATGGATGAGTACTTTAATCCTTCACCAAGTGTTGTTCAACATGTTCTTGTAGTTGTTGTTCAAGAACCTGTTGTTTCAACTGGTACACCTTCATCAATGAGAATTGATCAAGATACACCT
>BQNB010144323.1:2212-16870 GCA_026074375.1 Tanacetum coccineum
ACCTGATAACCAAACCTATGAACACCCTTAAATCCCTAAATTGTTCAGATATAAAAAATTATATATAGTGCCCAACATTTAACAATTAGCTTTATTACTTAGTCAAGTTTTTTACACTATGATTTATAACCTTATATGATATTTTAATCTTTATTCTATATTGGTTAAAATTTAAGTTAGGGGGTGTTTGTTTTTGCAAAATTTGTCTGAATCACGTCTAAGTCTGACCGGTCAGACGCGGTCAGACCTTTTGGTTGTTTTTTTTTCGAGTCAGACATGGTAAATGGTATATCGTCTGACCGAGTCAGAGTGGTTGTGCCTATCTGACTGTCTCTTACCCCTTCACCCTTCACATTCCAAAAACCCTATTATGAGGCTGAAAGATAAACGATAAACGATCTTCGCTGCATTATGTTGATTGTTTAAGGATTAGTGAAGGTATGGAGATATAAGAGTTGCGTTTGATTTGTGTAGATGGTTTGGTGTTAATGTTTTGTGGAGAGATACGGAAATGAAAGAAAGAGGCGTGTGATAAATGTGTGAATGAATTAGGGTAAATATGAGTACAACTGATATATCCCTACATGTGGTATTGGATCAGTTAACTTGAAACCATCATGGGCCTTTACAACGAAAAAATTCATAGGTCAGATGGATATGAAACAAATTGGGCCGGTTGTAGTATAATTTTTGGACTAGTACTCAAAATATTTCTGAAATTAGGCAACATGTTAATACATTGTATAGCATGATTTTTGGAATAGGGTAAACATGGACTCATAAAAACATCATGTTTCGCTTAAAAGATCCTTATCGAATATTCACTTAAACCGTTAAACTGTTTGGTGTATTGTTATTTGGTTGTGATATTTAATTATATGACGCTTGTTTTTATTTGGTAATAATATTAAACCCATTTGGTGTGTATTGTTTTTAAGAAAGTTCGTGTAATAGTTTTTACTATGTTAAAATTTAGAATATGTATTAAGATAATTAATTTAATGGTTTATTGTTGTGTTAAATATGTGATAAAAATGTATTGTTTCATGTTTATACAAGTTACTTATTCATCGTATTATTATTATTTGATATATACTCTAAAAAATAGACCATTCAGACAATTTTGAAAAAACAAACAACATTATTTCATTCAGATTCAGACATTATGACCACCTCTTACTAGTAAGATGTGGTAGTCAGATTCAGACCCAAAACATCTTAATGAAACAAACACCACCTTAGTTCCATTATTTTTTACTTTTTCATGCACAAAAAATTTTAAATTTTTGCTATTTTCACATAAATCACATATTTTTAGTGGAAAAACTGGTTACGTGAGAACAACGGTTGCAGATATAATCAAATCGATAGATCCCCTCCCCCATACTAAAACTACACATTGTCCTCAATGTGAGACTATCACCCCCATACCAATTTCAAAGCATAATCTAAGTATTAAGGGTTCTTTACGCAAATCTAAAGCCATTTATTAAGTATGCTAAAGATAAACGATAATCGATAAGATAAGGATATCGGATTCCCAAAATGAAGCTGAGGATATGAAGCTCGAATAAATGGACAAAACCATGAGCACAAGAGTTTTCAAAATCCGGGTATCCTGGACATAAAACCACAAAACACAAAACACGAAAAAAGAAAAAGGCGGGCCTCCTCACATTAATTTGTTAGAAAATAGATAAGAAAATAGAAACAATTGTTTTTGTTAACCGAGTCACGAGCTTGACTCGACCCCGAATTAAGTTGTCCATGGGGAAACATATGGAAAAGAAAATCTCAATCCGGCTTTCATTAACGTTCGGATAAATATTAATGCACATGAAAGTTCCATCCCAATGAGATGCCACCGGCTCTAAGTGGAGATACCGGGGTCAAAAATAGTGTCTTCACTCCCGGTGAAGAGAAGTAAGGGAGAATCCTCAGGGTAGGTGAGAAACGGGAGAAAAGTCCGAATGACAAATGTGAAGGAATCTTCATCTTCAACATTTTGAGAAATATTAATCTCACCTCCCCCTGGGTATAAATATTCGTCTCCATTAAGCTCATCAAAATTGTTAATCACGGGCGCATCGGGCTCAATATTTAAGCAAATCTCAACATCCGATGGTTCCGGAGGAGGACGAGGAAATGACGGATCATTAAAATGATTAAGGTTAGATGACTCATTTTCGGGAAGGGGAAGGGAATCATTGCTAAACAATCTTTCAAGAAAACGAATATCCCTTTCTGAGTCATAGTCGTCGTTCTCAATGCCTGGTGGCATCGAGTCATCAGAATTAAGAAATAAATCGATCTCCTCCATACGAGAGTCACTATCCTCAACGGGGATAAGTGGTGGTGAGAGAGACTCAAAAATCGTATCAGCAATTTCCAAATTAAGTTCTTCCGGCGGTCGTGGGGATGAATTATCATACGACAAATTTTCAACAAGACGGATTTCTTCCTCTAGATCAAAGTCTGCTTTCTCAATTCCCGGTGGAATTGGATCAATATGAGCGAGTTCACCAGAGAATTCCTCGAGAAGACAATCAATTTTAGGAGAAATATTAGTATCACGGTTAAGCATAGAGTCGATAAGATTAGATTCAGCATTAAAGGAATGCGTATCTATCTTAGGAAAAATGATTTCTTCGTTATCACAAAGAGGGTTCGAATAAATTTTGAAATTTTCTTTTGAAACGTCCTCATTAGAAAGTGACTCGTCATCACTAGAAGAAAAATCGTCGTTAGAATCAAAGAGAGGATTCGAAAAAGTCGTAAAAATTTGAGAAGAATCATCTTTAACGGGCAAATCACACTCATTTTCATTATTGAAAGTAACCTCGGACTCACTTGGGATTGGGACAAGGTTCTCAACACTAGACTTTATTACTTCGTTCGATTCCTTTTAAGGAATAGTGCTAAGATGCTCGTCCGCCATTATGAGAGAGTGCTCAGGTTCCTTGGTTGGTAAATCGGGTGTGATAGCAATGGTATACTCCTCATCATTATCGTAGCAAATGGGAATCTTCCAATATCGATCTTTAGCCGCTTGCTCTTCCGCAGTTCGCTTTTCTTCTTCCTTCTTTTGCATAATTTGACCAACCATATCACATATGGATGTCATTTGCTCCATAAGCTTGTTTTGAGAATTGAGAAGGTCATTTTGAACATTGAAGATTAGATGATTGATGGTATATTGCGGGGGTTGAAATTGATCAAATCCGAAAGAATTAGAATCATAGCAAGAATTTTGCTCATGATAATAGTCTTCATTCATTGGTTGTAACACGGTTCCGGATAGATAAACGGAACTTGAGGTGTACAATAGTGACCATAACGAGCATCGTTCCCCACAAAATTCACAAGAATACATAATTTAAAGTCTTGATTGTAACACGGTTCGGACTAGATAATATGGAATTGAGGTGTACAATAGTGACCCTAACGAGCATCGTCCGTAAAATTCCACAAGAAATAATAGATGGTTGTGGTGGTGGGTCAAAAAATGTTAGGAGAACATTATCAACAAGGTTGGGGGGTTTTGAAGGTAAGGTAATGAATTTTTTTTCAGAATAGCACGTCGGATTCAAAACTTGGCCAAAGGTTGTGGAAGCCCCCATAATGTTTTTGATTGCATGGTTCCGGATTAGAGATAATCAGAGCTTTCGGTGGACAATTATAACCAATATGAGCACCGTTCCCACAAGACTTGCAAGCACATCATTGACAAAAAATTCCATCTAACGAATCACCACACTTGTAACAACAATTGTGGTTAATTTGTGGAGGACTTTGCGAGGAATTTTTACCGGGGTCTTGATTGAAGACGAATGGCTCTTGAGGTGAACTAACAACGTTAGTGTTGTGATTGGATGACTCGAAAGTGTTTAGAATTTCGTTTTTATCATGAATTGTATACCAACCTTCATTCAAACACTTTCGCACAAAAGCACAAGATCGACAATATAGACCATCAACCGGGTTTCCACAAGTTGCACAATTCTTTACTATAAAAGGTAAAAGATTTGAAATATCAAGTTAAAAGCTCTTTCAAAACTCTTCAAAATCGCTTCATTCATGAAGGAAGGCACATTAAATCCTCCTTCACCTTTGGTAATGACATCGTCGACCAATTTAAATCCATTTAATTCGATTGTCTCCTCACTCTAAGCGGTCGTATTTGTCCTTGTTTTGTCATTAAATTCTATCACAAATTCCAATTGATTCGAAATGTGAGTGATATTTCTCTTTCGATTAGCTTCACCATTCATGGAAAAGACTTCATAGTGTCACTAGAAAAATTCAGTCAAGTCCTTTAAATTCCGTATAAAGGAACATGTGTCTTCTCGAAGGAATGCTCTTTGAAACTTCTCAACACTACTATTGAGAAATATGTTCCCTATCAAAGCAACCTTCTAAACATCTAAGATGTTGTTTAAAACATTTGCATTCCATCGAGTCGTCAAAATTACTCAAACCCTACCATTATCCTATGAGATAACCTTCCTCCTAACATCAAGGATTAGGAACTCATTGTTCGTGAGAATGTCATTTGTGTCGACACTCACGAAAGCTCTTTAGATGCATGCTCTGCCATCATGCTCTACAATCTCAAAAATTCTCAAGATTTTAATCTTTCCTACTTCATTGCTCATAAGATTGAGAGTATCAAGAATCGAGTCCATTGTCCTCTTTCATATGGTCTACTCATCACCCGCCTTTACCGTTTTGTTCTTGCTCAACATCCAAAACTCTTTCGTCCTCACTATAAATTACATTTTGTCCTACACTATCGCATGATGAATTCTATCAATAGGAAAAATGTGAACAAGAGAAATGAGAATGAAGAGGTTAAGCTTGTTATGCCCAACTCACCATCATCAGCCAAAAGCTCGAACCAATCATCTCCTTTGCTAGGATATTGGTCACATGTGGAGTATTTTTAAGAGTAGGCTAATCTAATCCCTAGGAATTATGGAATATTATTTAAGACTCTATTATGCTATCTTGTTGAATGCTTGTAGTAAATTAGCATTAAACTATGCTATTTGCGATAACTTGTATGCTTAAGACTACTCTTTGCAAATCTCACCTTCTTGACTGGTTTATTTAAGTCTAGATAATAATAGTCTTTCTTGTGTAGCTTAAATATTGTTTTGGACTGTTTTATTGAACCTTAACGGAATCTAGAACCCCACGCAACCTACGATTCATAGCATTATAGGTAGATACGTATGAACTGTTGTCAAATTAAACCATTAATTACTCTTTAACCCTCTATTATCTTTTATTCAATCACCTTAAATTAGGATAAAAATACCCTCCATTATAATCAAGAACCTACTAGTACAAAAGCACGCGGCGCCCCGTATTTGTCCTATATAAGACACCCATCACAAACCCCATATTCAAACATCAAACTGTCTATTTCCCTCAAATGATTCACACCTTCCTATCAAAAGGAAAATTACTCAAAAGAAAAACCTCTCAAAAATCAAATCAATGTCAAATTGACACCACATGTCCTTCCACCCAAAGTCTTTTTTTTTGAAAATGAAAGATGATGCCCATTATTCACCTCTGACATGCAAACGTTTGCTGCCAATTACTCTCAATTGTGAATTGGTGTTACTATCTCGACAATGAATCAGATTTATCTAAAAATCATCCTCCACACCCCCCCATCTACACCCCCAAACACCCCCCCCCCCCCAAACAACAACACCCAACCCCCCCCAACCCCACCCACCCCACCCACAACACACCCACCCCCCCCGCCCCCCCCACCCCCCCCCCCCCCCCCCCCCCCCCCTCCTACCATGAGGTTGTTCTTAGGTATTAGGTGAATATGGCGGCTCATCTTTCTTCAAAGACTTTGGGTGGAACGACATGTGGGTCAATTTGACTTGATTTGATTTTTGAGAGGTGTTCTTAGATAATTTTCCTTTTGATAGTAGGTGTGGAATCATTTGAGGAAATAGACATTTGATGTTTGAATATGGAGTTGTGATGGTGTGTCTTATATAGGACAAGGAGTGTATGCTTTTGTCTGAGGGTTCTTGGATTATACGGAGGAGGTATTTTATCCTAAGGTTTAAGGTGATGAATAAAGATAATAGAGGTAAAGAGAAATCTAATGGGTTTTATTTGACAACAGTTCTACGGTTCTACCATATGCTATGATCTAGGTTGGGGGGGATTAGTAGATCGTAAGGTTCATATAAAACAGTCTAAACCTTTTTTTTAATTTTTTTATTTTTTTTAGAAACACACCAAGAAAGACAATTAATATCTAACTTAAATAAAGCATGCATAGTAGTCATAAGCATACAATTATCCAAAATAGCATAGTTTAATGCTAATTTACTACAAGCATTCAACAAGATAGCATAATAGAGTCTTAAATAATATTCCATAATTCCTAGGGATTAGCCTACTCTTAAAAATACTCCACATGTGACCAATATCCTAGCAAAGGAGAGGATTGGTTCGAGCTTTTGGCCGATGATGGTGAGTTGGGCATAACAAGCTTAACCTCTTCATTCTCATTTCTCTTGTTCACATTTTTCCTATTGATGGAATTCATCATGCGATAGTGTAGGACAAAATGTAATTTATGGTGAGGACGAAAGAGTTTTGGATGTTGAGCAAGAATAAAACAGTAAAGGCGGGTGATGAGTAGACCATATAAAAGAGGACAATGGACTCGATTCTTAATACTCTCAATCTTATGAGCAATGAAGTAGGAAAGATTAAAATATTGAGAATTTTTGAGATGGCAGAGCATGATGGCAGAGCATGCATCTAAAAAGCTTTCGTGAGTGTCGACACAAATGACATTCTCACGAACAATGAGTTCCTAATCCTTGATGTTAGGAGGAAGGTTATCTCATAGGATAATGGTAGGGTTTGAGTAATTTTGACGACTCGATGGAATGCAAATGTTTTAAACAACATCTTAGATGTTTAGAAGGTTGCTTTGATAGGGAACATATTTCTCACGAGTAGTGTTGAGAAGTTTCAAAGAGCATTCCTTCGAGAAGACACATGTTCCTTTATATGGAATTTGAAGGACTTGACTGAATTTTTCTAGTAACACTATGAAGTCTTTTCCATGAATGGTGAAGCTAATCGAAAGAGAAATATCACTCACATTTTGAATCAATTGGAATTTGTGATAGAATTTAATGACAAAACAAGGACAAATATGACCGCTTAGAGTGAGGAGACAATCGAATTAAATGGATTTAAATTGGTCGATGATGTCATTACCAAAGGTGAAGGAGGATTTAATGTGCCTTCCTTCATGAATGAAGCAATTTTGAAGAGTTTTGAAAGAGCTTTTAACTTGATATTTCAAATCTTTTACCTTTTATAGTAAGAAAAATATGTGTTTCAAAATTAAAATTTGAAAGAAGAAAAACTTACAATTATGATTGTAGATGTCTTAAAAGGTATGGATCTATGTTAATTATGGCTTGAAATGAATATATATATATATATATATTATTTAGAGATGTGGATTCTAACTCATAGTGTACATATGATTCATACACATGATGTAATTAATCGCATAGCTCTTTTTGCTCTATCTCTCGCATCGAATGAGTCAAGATAATACATTAATTGCAAAACTTGACGGATTATTCATGAGAGAGTTTTTGTTTTTGATTTGTATTAACAATGTGATTAAAAGATGTGTTTTTAGAAATCATGTTAACTTGATATTTCAAATCTTTTACCTTTTATAGTAAGAAAAATATGTGTTTCAAAATTAAAATTTGAAAGAAGAAAAACTTACAATTATGATTGTAGATGTCTTAAAAGGTATGGATCTATGTTAATTATGGCATGAAATGATGTTGGCGGGAATGCTCAATCTTGGGTGATATGAGAAGTAGGTGGTGGTGTATTATTAGAGGAGAAGGCAAGTGGTCCAATAATTTTAAATGTAGGGCATGCCTGCTGGTGCATGGATCTCCCAACGATGGACGGATCTTGCATTCGTTGGATCCGTTGATCCGTGATACACAAAAAAGGACAAAGTTGGTTTTTTAGAAAATAAAGACACGATGTTGTATTTTTGGAAATTGGAGGGTGTTACATATATTATTAGGAGTATGTGATTGAATTTTCAGAGTCTACGTCCAAGTTTTGAGCGAACCGTGCAACTTGTCGTGAAGTTCCCGAAGGAATTTCAACGTAGTTGATCCTACTAGGAGTGTGTTAGCTTTTAGCATAAATTTGACCATTGCTAATAACACAAGCATTATGAACATTTAGACTCAACAAGACATAGTCAATACAAGTATGAATTGCAAATCGATGATTTGTTCTTTTTGCCTTTTTCAATCGATTTTGTAATTTCATGTACTAACCATACATGTAGACTTTGAAAATATCTATGGTCATTTTATTGATATTTTCATTATCTAGTAAAATTATAATCTCGATTATGTTCATGATCGGAAGTTTGTAATTGGAACTTTAATAAGAATTAACATATTTTGAATAATGATTAATTACTTCATTTAGTTTTCGCTTACGATTATTTTTGGGAGGATGGAGGATCACTATCCATGATGAGTTCCATCATTCCTAATCCTAATCTTACATAATTAAATACTTCACGTTTTAAGAGTTTAGTTAATATATCGGCTATATTATCTTCGGATGCAACTTTCTCGATAGAAATGTTTCCTTTTTAGACGTTGTCGCGAAGAAAGTGGTGACGTATTTCTATATGTTTAGTCCTAGAGTGTTGTACGGGGTTTCTACTTAAGTCGATGGCGCCTTTATTGTCACACATAATCGGAACGTCGTCGAGACGTATGTCATAGTCGATGAGAGCTTGTTTCATCCATAGTGCTTGTTGACATGCCTTCCCGGCGGAGACGTATTCGGCTTCGATCGTGGAGATAGCAAGGGCTGTTTGTTTCTTAGCAAATCAAGATGTCAAACAACATCCCATGAACGTACAAACGCCACTAGTGCTTTTACGATCAACGTAATCGCCCGCGTGGTCGTAGTCCGCATAAACTATAGTTTCTATTCCGGTTCCTTTCGGATACCATAATCCTTAGTGTATAGTTCCCCTAATATACCTAAATATACGCTTAATGGCTTCTAAATGGGTAGTCTTAGGATTTTCATGGAAACGGGCACATAAGCAAACACTAAACATAATATCGGGCTTACTTGCGGTTAAATAAAGTAAACTACCAATCATACCTCGATATTTAGTGCTATCCACAGAGTCGGCTTCATCGTCCTTTGTGAACTTGATCTCCATTGACATAGGTGTCTTGGTTGGTTTGGAATCTTCCAACCCGAACTTCTTTAACATCTCCTTGATGTACTTGGGTTGATTGAAAAATATCTCGTCTTCCATTTGTTTTATTTGAAGACCCAAGAAGAAGTTCAACTCCCCCATCATACTCATTTCAAACTCGTCGTGCATGATTTTTGCAAAATCATCACACAAGTTTTGACACATGGAACCAAATATAATGTCATAGACATATATTTGAACAATGATGAGATGTGACTTTGATTTCTTAGTAAAAATTGTATTATCGACCATTCCCATTGAATACTCGTGCTTTATCAAAAATGCTTTTAGTCTATCATACCAAGCCTTAGGAGCTTGCTTAAGACCATACAAAGCCTTTTTAAGTTTATAAACATAGTTTGGTTTTTCAAAATCAATAAAACCCGGAGGTTGAGCAACATAAACCTCTTCGTTTATAAAACCATTTAGAAAAGCACTTTTTACGTCTATTTGATACAGTTTAAAATCATTTGCACAAGCAATAGCAAGAATTATTCTAATTGACTCTAACCTAGCTACCAGAGCATATGTTTCATCATAATCTATACCTTCTTGTTGATTATATCCTTGTGCCACTAACCTAGCCTTATTTCTAGACACTATTCCATTTTCATCTAATTTATTCCTAAAGACCCATCTAGTTCCTATGATGGATTGACTCATGGCTAAAGGAACTAAATCCCAAACATCATTAGGTACAAATTGATTTAATTCTTCTTGCATAGCTACAACCCAACTTTCATCTTTTAATGCCTCATTTACATCTTTGGACGATCGTCAACTTTTAACGACTCATCTTCTTCATTATTAATATTTATTACTTTGGTGTATTTTCTATAGCTTCTTCTTCACCAACATCATCATCAATCAATGATGATAATTTGGAAGGAGGAGGACTTTCATCGAATGTCACGTTGAGTGATTCTTCAAATTTCATTGTATGTTTATTTAAAACAGTAACTACTCCTAAAAAGTCACAATTTCAGTCACCTTCTATCGACCACTTCTCTCATTAATATTTATTTACTACTTTGGTATTTCTTTTAATAGCTTCTTCTTCACGAACCTCATCATCAAACAATGGTGATAATTTGGTAGGAGGAAGACTTTCATCGAATGTCACGTTAAGTGATTCTTCGACTTTCATAGAGTGTTTATTTAACATAAGCTTTACTATTTTGACAATACCCTAGAAAAACACCTTCGTATGACTTTGGGTCAAACTTGGTTAAATAGTCTTTAGTATTTAAAATGAAGCACTTGCTTTCAAATACTTTGAAATATTCTAAAGAGGGTTATTGATTGTTCATTAAGCTTGGTCCTAGACATCTCTTGTAAGGTCACTATTCTTTACTACACACATATTTAACTTAACCCTTTTGATTGTGGAGTACGTGGAGCCGAGAAGTTATGAGTAATGCCTTGTGCATCACAATAAGCTCCAAATTGTACCTCATTATCAAATTCCCGACCATGATCCTTCTATATAGGCTAGTATAAAATATACCTAGTTGGTTTTTGATTTTCCTACTTAATATTTCAAATTTCTTGAAAGCTTCATTTTTAGTCTTTAGAAATCTAGTCCATGTATACCTAGAGTAATCATCTACTACAACTAGGGTGTATAAATTACCTCTATAGCTTTTCATTGCCGATGGACCAAACAAGTCCATATGTAATAGTTCTAAACATATTTTAATGGAAATCATATTTTTAGCTTTATGACTTGCATGAGCTTTCTTCCCAATTTTATAAGCATCACAAAAATGTTTATCATATTTTAGCTTGAGGTAAAGTTTCTAACTAGTTTCCTTAGACGGCAAACGATTGCAATAAAACGCATATTATTCGGTGACAAGTCTTCTAATGACTCATAAAGTAAATTATCTCACATACCGTGGCGAACATAATTTGTCTTGAGACTTATTTCCAAAAAGAGTTTTTTTTATGTTTATACCATTTTTCCTAATTCCATTTCTTATGATTTTACCATCTTTAATTATTTCACTACCTTCTTCCGTGAATAATACTTGACACTTATTGTTACAAATTTGACCAACACTAAGTAAGTTAAAGGCTAAGTTATCTACGTGTTCTACATTAGATATGGTAGAGGGACACACATAGAGATCTACCTTGCCTATGATCCTTTCCTTTCAAAGTTCACTTTCCAAAACAACCGTTACCACCATCGTATGCTAGTATGCAGAGAAAAACTCATGTTTAACCGGTCATATGTTTGGAGCAACCACTATCTTTGATCCACTCATCCAGTTCCAAGCATGTTCTCAAGCATACCTCATTTGATGATTGAGCCATGAGACAAGTTTCGTTGTTAGTTTTGTCTTCGGCGTCGTTATCGCTATCGCTCTAAGAACCTCCAATGAAAGCCTTTTGATCTTTGTTGCGAGATATTTTTGGATAATCGCCAATGAGATGACTTGGATCACCGCATCTAAAACATGTCCGGTCACTCTTTCCTTTCTTCTCATCTCTTTTCTAATCGGGATGACCTTCCTTCTTCATCTGGTTGCCTAACAAATTTGGCCACTTCTCTTCTAAAGACTTATTAAAAAGTTCCTTACGGGCCATAAACACTTCTTCGTCATCGCTTTTGGATGTCGAAGTTTCATCATCACTAGACTCCTTTCTTAGTGTTCAAGGTGACGGACTTAATTCGTTCTTTTTGCTTAATAAAATTTTAGAATATACCTTTCCAGACAACTTCATGAACTTTTAGATTGCCGATAACCTCGTCCAGAAGCTATTGATGACAAATCTTTTGATTCTCAATCGCCATGGACCTTTGCTCTCCATTTAGGACTGTATAAGAGCCCTAAGAAACTTCCTAACATAAGTTACTTTCAAGAGAAACCTTCACAAGAGCTTAAGACAGTAATAATATTGGTTAAAAAAATTCTTCTAGCAAGGAAACCGCTATCAATAGATCTCTTCAATGAATCGTAAATTGTTCATATTGTTGAAACAAGAAGATCTTTTTATATAACGGATACCATCAGTAACAGTCTTCATACTACCTTACCCCTAATATGGTTGATCCCTCTTAAGGTGTTTTAATTGCATGTAATATACTCTTAGGGCCTTGTAATAGTCATCATACTACCTTACTTGTGCGTTTCCTTAATGGAATATTACATAGACGACGGGTTCATGTAATTTGTTCATGACTTAGGAAATACTTACACAGATCATCACAAGGGTGACAAAGCAACGGGATTAGGAGAAGCAAACTAAGGAGTAGTGCATGATTAAGTAAATACGTTCGTTTACCATATAAACTTAACACCAGTAGTTTAGATTTATAATTAATTTAATTAATTAAAACCAAACCAAACCTCTCAAACCATGATATTTACCTTATTTTATAAAAATATAAAAATACAAAAAAGAATATGTGGAAACTAGAAGAGGGGTTGAATAGGTTTTACCGTTTTAAATTAAAACATATATTATCAATTTATGTGAACTCAAGAGATATACACAAGTGTATATGATAGCGATGCAATAAGTAAATAAGTAATCTACAAAATATGAATAAGTAAAGATAAGAAAGATCAAACCGATGACATAATGATTTATAGTGGTTCGACTACGAAGCACTTCTTCGTCCTACTCCACTCCCAAAGTACCCAACTTGAGAGATATCTTCACTATGTCAACAAGCTCCCTTTAGGCGAAGAAAACCATACACGTTGCTTACACTTTTTCTGGTACTAAGCTAAATACCGAGTTCTACTTCGAGATAGAACCAATCTAACACACTATGTATTTTGAGGCTTAAATACTAACCTATCATACACATTTGATACACACAACACACAACACAATATATACAAGATGAATGATTATCACAATCGTGATGACACAACTAAACTATTAACACTTGAAGCTTGATGTCTTCTTGAGTGTTCTTTACTAAAGAGTGGAATGAGTTGATCACTTGTAATGGATTATGTAACAAGTATAATAATCAAAGAATATAAAAGATAAAAGATAAAAGATGTATGTGAAAAATATTTGTCAAGAGTTGTTTAAAATGAAGACTTAAGGTTACTATTTATAGGCAAACATTTGAAATTCAAATGTTATCCCAAACAGCTATGCCGTGCGACCCACGGATCCACCTATTGTTGGATCCGTCCTATTTATTTGGTGGATCCATTGGTGGCGCTGGGATAACTATTTGTCATTTTATGATTAACCCAAAATCTATACAAAATATTAGTTTGTACTTATTAAAACTAGTTTATTAGATTCTTCTAGAACAAAATATTTCTTATCACTAATAAGGAAAGATTTTCTAGATTTGGGAAGATTTGGAAAGATTGTTTTCACTTATTGTTAATCTTATTTTGTCTTACATAATTAATATAACTAGCTTATAATTAATCATGTGTTAACTTAAATCATTTGATTAGAAAGGATTTATGCAAATGATAATATTTTTCTTTGATCATTAACTATGTTTAATAATGTCATATTCATACCTTAAGTGATTTGTCGTCGTTAAGTAAACTTTCGACTAAATAACTTGTTTACGTAAACTTTTACGTAGTATGACATTATATTTGTTATTATCAAAACATGAAGATCATTAAATATAAATATCATTTTTGCGCGAATATTTGTATTAACAATCTCCCCCTTTTTGATGATGACACAATATAAACTCATGCTTATTAAAAGTTACTAAATAATTATTTAGTAGATGAGTTTACATATCTTCTCCCCCTTTTTATCAAACCAAAAAGTGTTGTAGAGGCGGTCCTTGCAAGTCTTGTTTTTGACGAATGCTAAGTAACTTGGTGACGAATGCAAAGTAAAAAAAATACTTGGGGCACCAAGTAATCAAGCTATGGATGCGTTGCTACAAAACAAAGTTAGTAGACAAGTGATATGTGTTTAATTACACATACCATTTTCCATTTAAAGCGAACTTAAAAGAATAAAAACATACCAAAAATACATTGTATTTGTATGTTTGCATTTGTATTGTGCAGAGAACGGATATCTCACAAAAAGACGAAAATCCAAGCAAAAAGCGACAACACCGGACACAAGATGGAAAAGTGTGTGAAATCGAAGCCCAATCAAAGTCAAAGCAACTCCGAGAAGAAAAAGCAAAGAAAAATGTAACTTGAGGGGTCAAAAATGCCAAACCTCTAAGTTATATTAAGAAAACAAAGACAAGGGCTGATTATGCAAATTTGGAAAAGTTCATTTATAAAAGAAAGAAAGGGGAAAAAGGAAATGAAAAGAAGAAAGATGTAGAGGGGCTTTTCTTGTACACAAGCCAAACATTCCCT
>BQNB010144324.1:2202-12960 GCA_026074375.1 Tanacetum coccineum
GCGCTAAAAATATTTTAAAAATCAATGCTACATATACATTCTTTTTATTCTAAATAATCAACTAAAATACTATATTAATTTTTAAAAGATAAAAAATAATTAAATTTTAGGAAAAAAATATATTTGCCTAGCTAAAAGTTTTACTATAAATTATTTATTAAATACTTTACTAAAATGATTTTTAAAAAGAAAAAAATAATTAATTGTTGAGTTTATTAGTATAGGGTAGTAGAAATTATATTTTATCAAGTTCAAGGTACCATTCTGCACCCTTAAAAGTTCATGGTGCTAGATGGTTCACTTTGCCAAGTTCAGGGTACTAATATGTGTTTTGGCCTTTTATATTTGAGGATAGTTTTGTTATTTACTAGTAGATACCAGTGTTTGAATTATGACAACCAAACATATTTTGTATTTCAAACACCACAATTTTAATTTTTTTACAAATTTTTAAAACCCATGCTTTTAAATTAGTGAACCAAACGGCCCTAAAAAAAGAAAAACCTAGGTGGCGTTTGGTTAAAGAATTTAAAATTCTGATATATTAAATTTTAGGAAATTAAATTCTTAGAATTTAAAATTTGGGAATTTAAAATGCCTTTGCATGTTGGTTGACAAAAATTCATAATATTTTAAAACTTGTCATTATGTTCATTATTGCAACTTTTTTAGGGAGTGACGGATAGATGTGTCAAAAAACCCGACCCGATCCCGATTAAGCCTATTCGGGTCGGGTTACTTATGTTAAAAAAAATTATTCGGTTTATTCGGGTCAACCCGAGTAATCGGAATACTAAATTGGGTCGGGTATCGGGTTGGAAATTTTTGATAACTCGGGTTCGGGTCGACCCGAATAAATATTTTAATTTTTGTAATATAAATATTCTATTTAAACGAGTAAAAAAATATTTTTATTGCATTTTATTTATATTCAGGTTGACCCGAACCTGAACCAAGTTGACCCGACCCTTATTGACATGAACAGACTAACCTAAATTAAATAAGAGCCGGTTCGGGTATTAAATTTTTAACATTGACTTGACTTTGACCCGACCCAGATAAACCCTAACAACCCTACACCCGACTAACACACGTAGTGACGGATTTCCGTTGATTTAAAAAATAACAAAAAAAATACAACAAAAACAACAAGAAAAAAAGTTTATAATAGAAAATTTCAGGTAAATTAAAATTCTTTATTTTTTGAAGGCATTATAATTCTTCTCATTTTGATAATTCGTAAAATTTTATAATCCTTCATTTATATTTAAAGAAAATTAAAATGCAAATACGCCAACCAAACGCCCATTAGTGCTTTTTCTTTTAAGGTAGTAAATTGGTTTTAAATGAAATACAAATGATTTTGTAAGTAATATTTAGGAAGGAAATAACATAATTCATCTCCTCCATAATTTCACACACCTACTACCTCTTAATTAACCCTTCGTTTAAAGATGAGAATTCCAGATTAACAACCTAACAACAAAAATGGCACATGCAGACAACAACAGCTTGTTCATCGACACGAATCTCGACACCCATTTCGCCATCATCGTCTCCCATTCCGACACTATCTCCGACCTTAGAAGTAACCATCTGTTTTTCATTTTTTTTAGTCTTTTAAAGTATGTTTATTTTACTTTATCTGTGTGCTTATGAAATTTTATTGTTAATTTTTGTAAAAAACCTCGATTTTTCGTAAATCATTTCAAATATAACAAAAAACCTCTAAAAATGAATGTACGAGTTTTCTTTAATCCTCATGAATTGTCATTTTTGTGCGACCATGGTGTTTTTTTCGAAAAAGACCACAAAATCCCACTTGATCGAAAAAAACATCTACCTACCCTCGGTAGTCGGTACACTTGTCAAAAAAGGGGTGGAGTCGCACAGTCTAGCGGTCGCGCAAGACTAAATTTGGAAACCCATAAAAAAAGACTAGTTTGTGGACCACTAAACCAATAATGACTTATTTTAGCACCAGGTTTTGTGATAAAGGACTTTTAAACCCTTCTATAACAATTACAATTTTAGATGTTTATGTACTTTTTAGTCGTCTTAACTATATGAGTTAACCCAAACACTAAGCACTAGTAAGTTGCTAATGAAAAACCCAAAACCCAAACACACCCTTAATTGGGAAGAAGGTGTTTGTTTGGTATTTACCTTTTTAGCCCTTACCGTTTGAAAACATTTGTATATTTGATCCTTTTCTTAAAAAAATCTGCAAAGTAGATACAAGTTATATGTAATTTTCATTCTTATATACTTTTAATGTAATTAGAATTTTTTATGTTAATGTATTTTTAGTTTTAATTAATGTAATGTGTTTCCGTAAGTGTTACGACTGAGTGGTAAAATGTGGTGAGTGTTGTTCTAGGTGACATGGAACCTTTACATACTACCGGGCGTTACCACATCCGGTGCTCTTAGCTTAGATATCAGATATGATATAAATATTATTTATCGTCTGTATGTGATATTGTAATGATTATCTTATTCTAGCACTTATGGGCTTATTGTATTATCAAACACAACAAGCTGTCCTTAGTAGCCAATGTGGGGCAGTGGGGGCACAAAATGTGGTCGAGTGTTGTTCTTAGTGATGTGGCGACAGCTTTTCTTAATACTGGTGATACTTGTGCGTTATGGTGCCTATGTCATTTGTATGTGATCTTGTTATGATTAGCATATACTAGCAGTTTTGGGCTTATTGTATTATCAAAACACGACAAGATGATTTCAGTAGCCAATTTGGGGGCCCTTTTCTAAAAGAGCTTCTTTTACCTGATAAGCGAACAAGCACAAGCTTAAATGAATCACATTAGTGTTAGGAATTTCAGGCTGTACACGTTGCTAAGCTATCCCAATGGCGTTCAGTAGTGTTAGAGTTTAAATATTCAAGGAATATTGAAATAGGTTTGACTTTATAATAAATCAAATGTATCCATGTGCTGGTTGATACTCAAAATAAACTTTTTAAATATGCTATACGTTGTAGTGTTTTTTTTAATGATATGACAGTGTAGTAGTGATGGAACACTTTCATCCGTCTTGTGTGGATAAAATGACATTTTCCTGAATAAAGTATCGTGGTTTCTTTATGCAGGGAAAATAATATTGGAACATCGTCAATGCTTTCCTGCCGTTGGGGATATTAAAATCGATAGTTTGAAGGTATTATGTTCTTTAATTATTGCTAAACAGTGTTAATCTTTTGATTTTTGTCATTTGTTAACTTTTCTCAAAATGGCGTAGGTAAAACGGAGTGGACGCTTTTACCACTTGCCTGACTCGATGCTTGTTAAGAGTGTGTTTGCTACTGTTAAAGGCGATTGGTTCCTCTCAGTAGATGCTTCTCGCTTAGCGCAAGGTGTTGGCATTCAACAAGTGGATAATTATAAGGTTGGGGATCGACTAGCCTTGCCTTGTGCAACAGATAACCGCTTAGTTGATCAGGGGTCACCATCGACACATCTCACGATTGTACCAACTGCAAATCATGTAGTTTCTAGTGTCAATCTGTTTACAACCGGTAGTTCTGACAAAGATTATCTGAAAAATACTGAGGAAGATAGGCCGTCTGATAACGAGATAAATTCCAAAAAAAGAACACTTGTGCAAACCGAGAGTTTAGTAGAGGATGCTTCAGGTGTGGAAAAGAAACGTAAGACTGAAGAGAAAGAAGCCAGCGTCAAAGCTTCCGAAGATGTGGGTGATGAAAATATCAGAACCAACAATGAGAATCCCATCGAAAACAATATACAAGATTTGAATGATGAAAGTGCAAGACTTAACAAAGGCGAAAAGTGTTCTGGTTTGGATCAAGAAGCCACAGTTGTTTCTTCTAGTTTTGAAAACATTGGAGCGGAGACACATGTTCAAAAGAACACAGAAGCCAGTGAAATTATTTTGCCTGATGTTCTCATGTCTTTGGAAAAAAATATCGAGCAAGAGATACCGTCTGAAATATCTCAGAAGGAGAAAGGGGAATCTCGGCTCGTTCAAAATAACTCAGTAGCCAGTGAAACTGTGCCTGCTGTTTTAATGGCTGTGGAAGAAAATATTCAGCAAGAAATACGGTCTGAAATTTCTCAGAAGGAGAAAGACAATGAATTGGTCGAAGAAACAGTTATGGGGAATGAAATCCCGTCTTCATCGTTGAGTAAGTATACAGAATACCTTTATGCACCTATTACTTTCATCGCATCTCTGTTTTGTATATGTACCCGGCTACACCAATTGTTTAAAATATGTAACATTTCGGTAAAATAATATTATCCAGATAATAAATTTGTATAATCCTGAAAAATGTAAGTTGATTCTTTAACATCAATTTAACTTGGTCTACAGTTCAAGAATCTGCAGGTGATCAGATTGATAACCATAAAGAAGATAAGGAATCGTCAAGGAAACAGGAACATGAAGTGAAGCTTCCTCGGAGGAAAAAAAAGGCTAAGAAGTCTGCCACGAGAAACAAAGATGAATCTGCAAAAAGCAAAGATGAGTTGGAAAAAAGCAAAGACGAGTCTGCAAAAAACAAAGATGAATCGGCAAGACACACAGATGAAGCTCTTATGGAGTGTGCTGATAATATTGTGAGTGAGACTTCTTCAATAGTTCCTGCTACAGCGCACGAAACTAAAAATGACAAAGTTAATTTGTCTAATGCTGAAAAAAATGAAGTTTTGGAAAAAACGTTACCAGATGACGTTACTATGCAAGAGGTGGAAATATCAAAACCAACTGACGTGGTAGAGGAAACATTAAAGGAACTAAAAGATGCCGTGGGAAGGAGAAAAAAGAAAAAAAATGTTGGAAGATCCGCCACAAGAAATGATGCTGCAACCGCGACAAATGAGGAAAACGTTTTGCCTCATTCTGGCAGAGAAGAAAGTCAAGATATAACATCCATTGATGTTTTGCTAGTTGGTGATTGTAGTAGGGATGATATTCTGGCAAACAATGATGCTGAAGTACCAAGAACTGAGAAAAATGTTACTCAGGGAAATGGCGAGGGTATTGATAGAAACCCGGAAAATCAGAACGAGAAGATGGACGGTGAAAAGAGAAAGAAAAGGAAAAAGAAAACCAAAAAATCTGCAAAGAATGGTGAAGGCGGTATGCCTACAGAAATATCTGATCCACATTTGAACGATCATTTGAATGAAAATGCCAAAGAACACGAGACTGCCTTGCTTGATGCTGCCAGAATAGACGTTGATGAAGTGAAAGGGAGAGAAGCACAGGTTTTTGATGCAGGTTTAGTGACAAAAGCGAAGAAGAACAAAAAATCTTCGGTGACGGGCCCTGCAGATCTGCCAAGTAAATGCCAATCCACTGAACTTGAGTTAGAACCAGAAAAAAGTCAAAGTACTAACATGACTGTATCTGCAGTTGTTAAATCTAAGGATATTGTTAATGATGAAGGTAATGTGTCAAAAGAAGGGTCTTGGGATATTGACTTCTTGGACTCTTTTACCCCTGGGAAAGACAGTACAACGTCCGTGAAGGTAAAAAAACCAAAGAAGAAAACAAAAGAAAGGTTTTTTGTTAATTTCAGGAATGACAGTGCCATTCAATCTCAGAAATTAATTTCGAAAAGTGAAAACAAAAAAGTTCCCACCAATGTGGAAAACGATCCGAATATCCCAAATACTGATCAGTTTAAAACTCCAAAAAAGAAAAGTAAGATCGATGCTCCAAGAATCAGTAAGTCAGCCCATGCTAATAAAGCACATGGTGAACCATCAGCTGAAGTTTTCCAGAATCAAAAGAGCGACAAACCACGGGTGATTTTGGGCCTGGCTAGTGTTAAAACCGTGCAGAAAAGTTCACCTGAGGTGAACAAGTCACAGAATGTAAAGAGTTTGTTGAGTGGATCTGGAACAATATATGGAGGTGATAATGACGAGAGTTCTGCTGACGACAATGCTTCACCAGGAAGTTCATCATCATCAGGGGACATTGCGTCTAGCATAGACTCAGGTAACTGAACTCATTGTAATTTCTATAAATTGATTCATCTCTGCTTCTAACCTTAAATATTAAATGTTTCTCAGGATCTTGTGCTGTTAAAAGAAAGGGGGGTGGTGGAAACTCGCAGTAAGTTCCATATTATACAAAGCTTCCTGTTCAAAACCGAGCAACTATTTTTTCGTGTCTTTATAAACAATTAATATGCTTATTATGATTATAAAAGCAATGTTATTACAAGAAGTATCCAACTATTTGGATAAAATTGATTTAGGATGTATGCACCAACTTCTGACCCGTTTTGATCCGACCGATTCCTTTTTCGCTTGATTTATAAGCTGACCCGTTTAAGATAAAACACAACCAAAACAGCCCCATTCAATAGTAAATATGTCTTATTAATAAAGAAAGCTTTACATCTTAAATGGTTCAAAATTGTAGCCTCTAAGATTATGGTACATACATGCACCTGCATAAGTTTTCGTCAGTGTATAAAATTAGCACTATTCAGTACTAGAGTACTGTCTTTTCACCAGTATTTACTTCATATAGTTCTTGATTTACTGCTGAACTTTTGGCAGGAGCAAGTCGAAGAACATATCAATGACTGGCCGTGTAAGAAGTTCACCAAGATTCAAGAGAGCCAAGGTCACTGCATCACAACAGCTGGGGGATACAGAAAGCGAGCCTGTGGACTTTGTTCCTGAGAGTCCACCTATGGCTAAGTGATAAGTTTATGCATAATATGCAAAATATCTGACTCACCTTAAGTTCTGGTACTATAGCTTATGACTGTGTAGTCTTTTGGTAAGATCATAGGGTGCTATGGGGCAGTATATATCAGCTTTTGATCATTTAGGCATGTCTTGTTGGAACCATGTTTTGCGCTAATGATCTTTAATGCTAATGATTGAAAGTTTTATGATAGTCATCAGTTATCATATACCTTGTCTATGCTCAACTAGATCTCTTAAAATATATAACAAATCATATCAGTAGTTCCTACTTTTACTTCCATATGTTTAGAACAACCCGAAAAAGGGATGCAAAATATAACCGTTCATTTGCACAAATAAGTGCCTAGTCTTGTATATATATGCATTTGTCAACCATGCTTGCTTTAGTGGTAAATTTTAGAGAATTATTGTTCAGCAATTGATGACTTTTAAATCTGATACGCCTTTCCGAGATGCAAAGACCATATACTATAAATACGGTCACAACAGTTAAAACATGTTGAAGCAAGGGGGGACACGAAAGGTGAAAGGACATGTGCGGTCTTGACTTGCCGCCATTGTTGCTTATACAGTTATACTGTAACCAATGCCGACATTAGACCCTAAATGTTGCAGCAAATTACAGAAATTATCTTGTGGACTATGTAATCAGCTTGGCTTTTATAAATTGTGATAATTCCGTATCCAATCTAAAAATCATAATACCATATTTCCTCAAAACATAAGTTTTTAGTGCATAAGTACGATGTTTTTTAAGCACGCATTCATAATTATCAGCTTGCAGTTATTTTTCTATCCTTTTTTGGGAGAGCTCGGGCTTTTATTACTACAGCATTCACCACTAACTAGGATATAAGTATGTAACTACATAGTATAACTTTAAAAAGTAATTACTATCTAGATGTGCAAAATTATGTAGTCTAATATTTGTAAATCAAACTTTGGTGTACTTTTTAAGAAACAAAAAGAGGTTAGAATAAAAAGTTGAGTTAAGTACATTTTTGGTCCTTGTGGTTTAGTGCGTTTTCATTTTTGGTCCAAAATTCAAAAAAGGTTTGGTTTTTGTCCAAAAATATAGTTTCGTTCAACTTTTAGTCCAATTCCGTAAATTTGGACTAAAAGTGGAACGAAACTATGTCTTTTGGACCAAAAGTGTAACGAAACTATGTCTTTTGGACCAAAACCAAACCTTTTTTGAATTTTGGACCAAAAGTGAAAAATGCACCAAACCACAAGGACCAAAAATGTACCTAACTCTAAAAAGTTTAGAACCAGCACAAATTCAGCTTTGACCTTGGTTGAAAAGGCACGTGTTCTTACGAACGTTATCAATCAATGTATAACCTAAACACAATACCATTCCAAACACATTATATTGATATACGCCGTAGTATATAAGCAAAGAACATTTTATTTCTTCAACCTATATGGGTGGGATGGTTGAATGCTCTATAGAAAAAAATAAAATAATAAAGTACCTAAATGTTGTTTCGTGAAACTTTAATATCATTTGTGTGTTCATTACACACTAATTATCTTTTGAAGAATTGAAAGTGAGTTAAGTGCATTGATTGATATGATTAATCAATATGCATAGTTATATGCTTAAATTTATATGTCATTATCATGTTAGAAGTTAGGACACTAAAGAGATCAACTTCTTTATAAATCAATAACTTATTGCCACATCTATTTAGGCACATAATTAGTCACATGTTTTAGGCCTCAAATCATTTTTCCTCGGCTAATTGATGTAACGTGTGAATCGATATGGCATGTATGTATATCTCATACGGGCATGCAACATCCCAAATCATTACTATCCGGATCTTTTGCTCTTGTCTTTTAGTTTCACTCTTGTTTTTTTAAACTATATTCTCGTACCTATACATGTGCTATAAAATATATGTGTATGCATATACAATCTTGTGTTTATTTGCATTTTAAAGTAACTAGTACTTTCATTTGTACATCTATAATCTCGTGATACCAATATTATTTGGATCAAAATCCTCTCAAGTTGATGAAATCAATTTGGGTATGCACTCAAACTTTTTATACATTTTAGAGGGCGTGCACTCACAAAATTTCAATGTATTTTACAGCTATCAAGAAACAACAACAAAAATTACACTACTGATAATCTACGCAGGGTATGCACGGGCTTGGGTCCATTAGGTTTAGGGTTAGTTAGCTTATTCTCTAATCTTGGCTCCAAACCACACTCACACTGAGAGAGCAACAACCACAAGACCCGCGCATTACCTTTTTGCAGCCATCTCTAGGTTGTGCATCGAACGTGAAGTCTTCATCCAAATAACCATGCCCCTTAGAGTCATAATCATGTAACTGTGCTTTAATGATGATGGAGCCCTTGGCGGGTACGGCCATCATAGACCTCTTTAATGGAACTTCACCAACTTTTCCAGCTATGTGGCCTTCATAGAGGGATGCTGTGTAGAAGTTTTTTACAAATGGATCTTCATTTTTATCGAAGAAGTCGCTACCATAGAAAGCATAAACTTCCGCATGAACTTCTCGATCTTCGTTGAAATTATATATAGCACAATCCACTGCATCCTTCAATAGGACATAATACATCCGTACATTGCCATCGTCACTCTTAAGAAGAAGCATATCGCATTTGCTATCAGATTCCAACTTCCAAAAGTAAGCGAAGTCCATTTCCGCATAAGATCTTGAAAGTAGGAACAAAGCATCCTCCTTCAAAGTAGTAGCATAGAGTTGTGTAGAAATCTCCATGGAGGAAGATAATGGAACTAGATGACTGGAACTAGGATTGCCAAGGTCTAACTCCCTATGGTTGGTGACTCTGATTTGGTCATGCCAATCACAATGGAATAAAGCAACGGTACCACCATCAGGTGCATCTGGTAGCCCCTACCCATCATATAGTACTCCATATGCATCACATATTGTAATTTTCCCAAACAGCATGCATTCTCTAACTGTAGGATCTCTAGTAATATGAATATAAACCGAGAACAACTGGAACCGGGAATTTGGCTTTTTAGGCGGATCCCCGTGGTTCAATCTGCCAACTTGAAGTAAGGATTTTGGTAATCCCAATGACTCTTGTTTATCCCCAAAGTATGAGGATTCCAGAGTTATCCCCAAGAGTTGAAAGCATTTTTCCATTACCACTTCAGTTGCCTTGCACAACAATAATTTGGTTTCAGCAATACCAACCTCCCATGAATCACAATAGCTGTTAAATCTCACAGATAAATCATAAAGATATTCACACAGTTTATGTGGCAAGACGGGGTAACAAGACGAGTAAATGCAATACCAACACACGTTCTTCACCTTCCTCCCATATTTCACCTTCCCCCAATGTTAACTCTGAAGCCTTGTTTAACTCATCGATGTCTTTACGATGTTTCTTCGTAAATGAACGATTTCGAACTTGTGTATTTAGTAGGTATACAAAAGTATTTCCCTCTTCATTAAGCATTTCTTCAAAACTGAATGTACACACATCCAACCTATGGTTCTTCAAGAATGTTTACTTTAGTGTACAATTTAAAACTTGTTCAATAGTATACCCTGCTTTACTAACTTTAGCTTCCACTTTAGCCAAAAAAGAACCCAAGTCTTCTGCTTTAGCAACCAAGTCTTCTATGGAAGTATTACAGCTTTGATATCTTGTATAACTTGATCTAGGTACATCCTTCAGATCAGAGGGGAGCCACTTTGCATGTTGAGCAGCACTGAAGCACATTTTAATATACTCCTGTTGCTGTACAAGAGTCAGACATACTATCCAATATGCTCTTTCCTTTTCTAGTCCATACCATAAATTTGTGAGATCGTTCAGAGGATCGCTGGAATCTCTCTTGGCATGAATAAGAGGTTCATGTTGTCCTTGAGCATTAGGAAATATCAGCACATCTTCATCACTTATAATAGTCCGAAACTTATCAGATTCCTCTTGAGGTAAATGTTGGGTTTTATAACCTAATTAACAATTAATTAACACGAGTACGCAGCGGAATAAATGATCACGTTTAGAACACAATAA
>BQNB010144325.1:0-16870 GCA_026074375.1 Tanacetum coccineum
ATGTTTTGTCTGCTACTCCAACTCCCAAGTGGGAGCTGTTGGATTATGGTAGTTGGATACGCTCATTACAACAAGAAATGTGTGAGCCTATAAGGGGCACACACGTTAAACACATAGAGTACGTTTATAACTTCACGAAACTTTTCTAATGTAAACCATTTGGACATATAATGACCAAGACAAGAATTCCATGAACGGTTATATATGTGACCGGCTATAGAAGGCCTTAGAAGGTTCTTGGAAAATGTCTAGGTTCATTTATTAGAGATAAGGATTAGTAGAAGAGTTGTGATAAGATTTGAAGAGTGTTTTGAGCCTTATCTTAACTACATTTTGAAGGGTATATAAACCCTTACCCCTTAGCTGTTTCATTGGGTTCCAAAGAAGCCTCAAAACACCAAAAATCTGTTGCTAACAATTCTCCCCTCTCCTTAACTCAAAAAAGCCGAGATCAAAACCCTAATCAAGGTATTCTGATTTTCGGTTCACCTTAAAACCATTCCGGTCATTTTCGGTTAATCTTTTCAAGGTTATCCAAGTGTGGTTTGATCCCAGATCTGATCCAAGAGGTGTAGGACATTGGTTTACAGATTGTCAAGGTGTGACAATAGTTAGAAACAAGCTAGGGTTTATTTGAGTGATTTTCGGTGGAATTGTAGCACCGAATTCGATGAATAACCTAGTTTCCCACTTTTGAATTTCGTTACAGGTTCAAGTGTTTGATTGTGGTACTTAATTCAAGTAGTGTTAGTATACAAATGTTGTATTGGGTTATACGTGAGGTTGGACTAGCATCCGGGCGTGCTTGTTAGACGTGTTTGTGTGAGCACTCGTAGAAGTGGAAGCTTATCCACTAAGTTTCATTGTTGTTGACTTTAAAGGTTAGTTTTATTGTTTACCTTTTGTTTATTAATTGTGTGTTAACTATATGAACCAAACTAGATCCATATCCGCTGCGTACTCGTAATGGTTATCAAATCCCAACAAATAATAAACGAACAAAAAAGATGTAAGTCACCAATTGGTCATCATCACCAAATTCGGCTATGAAACTATGAATGAAAGAGATAAATGACGTACAGATAATTTCCCGTCTTTTAAGTAGTAACTGCAGTGCGAAAATACCAAAAATAACCCTCCATCAAATATCTCAATGCTTTACAAGTTCAAATATTTTACGAAACTGCCACACCAATTATGAACCTTTGATCAAGTCAAAATTAGTTAATCTATACATTTTTTAGCTTAATATAGTTTTTTACTTGAACTCTTCCCGTTTTGGTAATCTCGGCATGGATTAATCTGTTTATAAAAGGA
Organism: Tanacetum coccineum; assembly: GCA_026074375.1. NCBI lineage: Eukaryota > Viridiplantae > Streptophyta > Magnoliopsida > Asterales > Asteraceae > Tanacetum > Tanacetum coccineum. Next base: position 1,318 of record BQNB010144325.1, read on the forward strand.
ACGTTTTAATTTATTCAATGTGTATTTAATGTATTTTGAGGCCCACTTTTTGAATTTTTAGAACGCTTTAACTAAAAACCGTTCCAAAAAATGCGTTCAAGTTGACTCGCTTTGACACACCTTGTCCTAGCTGGGTTGTGATGGACCTATTTTTCAAACTTTTTTCAACATGTACCACTAAAACTTTTTACGAGTTAAACAAAAAATGATTGTCATGCCTAATTAAACATGCGGCTAACATATATAATTTATACATACATGACATAAAACTATTGATGCCAAAACAGTACGTGGTTCATTTCGTCACAACTAATTGATCAATGTCATGTATGTTTAACCAGTTACCTTTTATTATTTAATCGGTTAAATTGCTTAACTTTGTTTTCTTTTTACGGCTTAACCACTTTTTCACTCCCAAAAGTTCAAAAAACACACCAACGAATGTCAAGGAGCTAAACCATTGACTGATTGAAAATAAAACCCCTTAGAAAGTGTAACTGTAAACTTCGTGACAGTTTTTATTTTGCACGCCCGGTAAGGGAAAACGTTTACTATATTTGAATGAGTAATTAACAAAAAAATACATTGAATACACATTAAATGAACTTATAAATTACTATATTTGAATGAGTATTTAATTAGGAAAGTTTATGTGTATTAAATACACTTTATCCTCTGCCCGGTGCCCGGTGGGCAGAGTTTAGCAAAACACTTGCATTTTATATAGTAATATGTTTTTACGTACTTTTACAGGAATGACTGTCATTAGTTATCTACATGCATTTTGCACCGGATTTACACGGGCAATTTACATTGTTGCCGGACATGAGGGCCCTGATCCCGGGGACCCTAATGGAGGTTAGGTTGCGAAGATTAATCTACCTGGTAGATTCTACAAGATCATGATAAAGAACACAACACACAAGTGCTCACTACGTTTAAGGTAATAAACTTTTTATTATTCAAATTTTCAAAATCTGACACAATGCATACGTACTGATAAAATCATAAACAACTGAACTACGTCGTCACTCATGACCAATCATGCATTTTGGTCCATCCGTCTGGAAATGGAGCCCAGTCTCCCGCCACATAAAACCCATCATCTCTAACTATCCATAAACATATTCGCGACTTCCGAAATGAAAATGTTTCGCAATGTGGGACAACACGTTGATCGAACCCATGGAAATGAGCGGTCTTTGTACCATTCCATTTGAAATCAGCATAGAAAATGGTACTTTTCCACACGTTTTCGCAAAACCCCCAGTTTTTTATTTTCGTTCAATGCAAGAATATGGTCCCCCAGATCATCATCTATAGATTCTACATGAACGTGGATTGGATCCTTGATCTGGTTATAGATATAGATGGTAAAATGATCCAATGGACAATTTATTTTGGCGTTAGCTGATGGAGTTTTCGCTATTGGAGATGCATTTGTCGTGAAAACAAGGTAAAGGAACAAGAAAATAAGAATCTTCATGAGGGCCTTGAATGGGTATATGAACATATACGAAAACTATAGAGAAAAGTTCATTTGCATACCAGTTTCTCCTCACATACCAAGGGACAAATCCTCACGATCGATTTGGGTTTGATCTAATGGTGGAGATTAATCTAAAATTTAATTTTATTAACCTTATATTCTCTCAACTATATAAAGCCTTTTTTTCTAAGCCTATTTTTTTCACACACTTAAGTGTGTGTTTTCCCCTAACATGCTCCCTCCTAAAATAACAAAGTTCTTACCAATCATTACTTCACAATCATCATCATCATTACCTCACAATCATCATTATCTAACATATGAACTTCACAATTGCTGCTACCAAATTATTATATCTTTAATTTTTCGAGTCGTCTTCCTCAATCCACCCTATAATGAAATGTTGAAATTAGAGGATTATTGAAGCAGGTTATATGTTTTACTTCATCAAAGGTAATTTTGAATCTTATACGCTTATGTGTTCTATATTTCATGCTGATTCAAGCCCTAATTACATATATTGTAATTTTTTTAAATTGTTTAATCTTGTTTATGTGCCATTCATGTAATTTAGCTGTGAAATTGGCTGGAATAAGTAAACATGTGTTTCCTGGTAGGTGTGTGGTGAAGCGCACAATAAGCATTTGATGAAATGCCATAGAGAAAATATATAGAAATTATGTGAAGAAAAGTTAATGAACTTGAACATAAGTTGTATGGTATTAATATCGGATACTTGCAGATGTGTTTGGATCAAGTGTTGAATGGAAATAGGAATGATAAGAGCCTAATCAAGAGTAGGAAGGAACATAAATAATCTAATTATGGGGTCTTTATGTTACTGAAAGCAACAAGGAACTAGTGGGCCAACTTACTCCAGCATATTACTTTTTTGCTTCCATATAAGCTCGATATTAGGAGACATGCTAACCTTAGTAATGATTAATGAAGATATAAACTACCAAAATATATCAGCGACCACTAGCTGTACATGGAGTAGTGAAACATATGTTAGTTTTTACACCATGACATAGACATCTTCAATTATCACATAACTAGTGAGTTGGCTAGCGTTATCTTTAGAGATTTAAATATCTTCTTATTGTATTAAAGGACTCTTTTACGTGTGCATAAACTATGATTGTGGTTGTTTCAGAGTGTTACGTTTCTTGGAACTTTAGTTTGGCACATTAGATTTGCAGGTATAAAGAGAGGAAATGGGACACTAGAAGGATGCTTAGCTTAGGTGGCATGCCATCATCACATTCTTCAACTGTACAGCTCTTACTGTTGGCCCTTTTCTCACGGATCTTTAATTAACGATATACTAAAACAATGAAATAAACTTTATTTCTATAAATCTGTCATCATTATCGATGTTTGTTTACATGCCTTTCTATTTATACATATCAAAAAGTCATGAACAAAAGGTTGTGTTGGTTCATTCTGTCCAACAGACATGTCCCTTCCTTGTAACTGCTATATAACTATGTTTATAACTAACTATAACTGTTTTGTAACTGCCTTTGTTTCCAGCAGATTGGGATTAACCCAATGATTGGGTTTGGCCCAATATTCTCCCCCTTAATCACAATCGCTGTGACGTAGATCTTTAAGTCCGATGAGTTGTCTCATAGTTAAGAACTTGATCTTCGGTAGTCAATCTTCAATATCTATGATTCTTGTGTAGTAGTCTCGCATAACTCCACTTGGTTTTTTTTAAATCTTTTGCAGTTGTCTCACATAACTCCATTTAGTCTTTGTTCTTGCTTCCTTTAACACTCACTGTAACATTGATCAAATTTTGGAATTTTCTGCACTCCCTGTGGTTTATGCACTCCCTGCGGTTTCTGCACTCTTTGCGATTTCTGCACTCTCTGCGATTTTTGATTGATTGTATTATTTCTTTTCAGTTATAGTCGCCATAAGCAATGTTGGCTCTAAGTCTTCTTCAATAAGGTTGGACTGTTCTATGACTTGATTCTTGTGTTTGTTTGGACATTCATAGGCATAGTGTCCAAGTTTGTGACATCGGTAACATGTGACTTGAGGTTTGTCTCTTGTATCTTCTTTAAAAGTGGCTCGTTCTTCCCTTTTAGATTGATAATTGTTCTTGTCTTGTTCTCGGCCTCGAGACTGGTTAAATCTTCCCTGACCATGTTCTCTAAAAGGTTTTCCTTGGCCATCATGTCGTGTGAACATCAAACTCTCTTGACTGTCCATTGGTATTTCCTTCTTACTTTTAAGTCTTTCTTCAAACGTCTTTAATCTTTCGATTGCTTCGTCTACTGACATCTCGTCTAAATCTGAGTATTGTTCAATAGATGCAACAATCTGAAGGATTTTTTGGGTACGACATTTAATAATTTTTGTATGACAACGAAATCTTCAATTGTGTGCCCTAGACTAGCAGCTTTGTTTACTAGGGTTGTTAATTTTCCGGTGAAGGCGTCGATTGTCTCGTCTTCCTTCATATGTAACATCTCAAATTCTGATTTGAGTGTCTGTAGTTTGGCCTGTTGGACACGGTTTTCTCCGACGTGTCTTTTCTTCAAAGCATCCCAAACTTCCTTTGCAGCCTTGTACTTTGAAATAAGTAGCAACTGTTCTTCTGGTAATGATTGATAGATGTAGGCGATAGCGGTTTTATCTTTCTTTGTATCGACCTCAGTTGTTAAATTTGGTTCGATCATTTCCCAAAGTCCAATTGCTTCTAATATAATTTGCATTCGTATTGCCCATGTTGTGTAGTTTGCCCCTTTCAACATAGGGCATTGAAAATGGGTTGTTGACCCAATTTTGTTTATTTTAGAAGTATTATCTTTCCCAGACATTTAAAACTTTTGTCTATAAGTTTTAAAAATATACTTACTTAAAAACTAAAGAAGTAATCTTTTCAAAAAACTATATATCTGTATTAAACTTAATGCAGAATTATATAGAAAAACAGAAAAGTAGAGTGGGGTGAAATGGCTTTATTGAAAACCTGATAAGTTAAGTAACCCTAGTCTCCCTTTTCTCTTATTATATCCGCCCCTTTCTTTTATTTTGGGGAGTTCGTCTCCTTGGGAAGTTCGTCTCCTTGAGGCCTTCTGGTCTTTCTCCTCTGTTGTGATTAACCGCCGAATATTATGGGTGGTATAACCATCCTTCTTCTGGGCTTGTGTTCGTAACCACTGGGTTCCTCAATTTGGTTGTGCGAAAATCTAAGGTTTTGCCAAATTGGGATCTTAAAAATTGTCTAAAATTTGGGCGTTTGCTGATAACCTGAATCAATTGATGATTCGAGTCTTGTTTCTTCAAAAATAGGTGCATTCGTTCCCCTTTTTTTTGATGATTTGAATCTGCCCCTGATGATGACTTATGTTATCCTCTCGATGTGGTTTTCTTTTTTGTTTTGAATCTGTGGTTTTTAATTGTAACCGTGCCTAACTTTGATGATTCTAGTTGTGTTTTTTTTTGTTTGAATATTCTTGACAAAAGTTTGCAAAAAGGATGAAACCCTTTGTTGCCGGATGATTAAATCACGAAAGTGATTAATCCCTTGGTGACAAGAGTTGGAATCTCCTGATACAAAATGTTTGATAAACACAAAATGATTTCTGTGATTGTGTTTAATCGGATTTGCAAACTATTTTTGGCCGAAAAAATGGTGCGGTTTTTTTGATTCAAAACAAGAACACGAAAAATCTAATCTTGGTATATGATGAGTTCTGCTCTGATACCAATTATTGGCCCTTTTCTCACGGATCTTTAATCAACGATATACCAAAACAATGAAATAAACTTTATTTCTATAAATCTGTCATCATTATCGATGTTTGTTTACATGCCTATCTATTTATACATATCGAAAAGTCATGAACGAAAGGTTGTGTTGGTTCATTCTATCCAATAGACATGTCCCTTCCTTGTAACTGTTTTTATAACTAACTATAACTGTTTTGTAACTGCCTTTGTTTCCAGTAGATTGGGATTAACCCAATGATTGGGTTTGGCCCAATACTTACCGCATGCATCGGTTTACAAGAGGGAACTGGTTCATCGTTGTTTTCCATTGCAGTGGTTTTGGCATGTGTGGTACTACTCATAATACCCAAATTTCATTAACTAGCTATAAAATGTATCTTACAAATATGCAGAATTACAAGAGAAAACACACTAAGTGATTTAGAAAATATTTAAACTATTCTAGCTAATAAACAGATAACACAAGCCACATTTCTAGTTGATTACATTTCTACTCATATATGCTTACCTCTTTTTTTACACAATGGGGCGGGTTTTTTTTGTTGCTTTGTTTAATCAGTGTCATTGTATGAGACTTCATGTTATATTAAAGATTTTAACTGAAGGTTGGCAATCGTGAAAGGCGTGACTCGGATCTTTTGTCTTTCACTAAGATATTATTATTGTATTGGCCTTATTTCTCATTGACAATTTAATTTTATAGTGGTCAAATTAGTGTGACTAGTTTACCGATTTCAAGCTAGTATGATCGAGTAATACGAGTCTATTGTGAGTTTGTTACTAGTAGTGTAGGCAGTACAAGTATAATCTTTATGTGTTTTGATGTCCACATTACTCGTTGAATTATGTCATAATCCTGATGCTTTCTCGGCTAACTTTAAGAAATGATCATGTTCTCCTAAAATAATCTTTATATTAATTGGTTACTTTTTCTTTGACATGTAATGTATGATGCAACCGGTTTTAGACTTCATGCTGGTTGGCAAGCAGAGGTATACGCCTCTACGTTTGTCGGAAGTCCTTAACTTCGACCTTTTTCTTGAGCATTTCATACAGTCGTATAATAATTTGTATACCTTATGGCTGGAATGTCGCGAGGATATTGCTATAAATAATAATCTTTGACATCTATTTACGAAAGGGGAAGTTGTATACAAGTTAGGTTGTATTATACGCGCTGATCTTAGTTGTCTCTTTTTTTTCTAAATCAGATATGGGATAGAAATACTGTTTCAAGATGCTTCGACAGCTTATATCCTTAATTTATTGAGGAAATTTCTTTTTGCTAAAAAGTTGTTATATGCCATGGTTTGTACTTTCTTAACAAGATAAACAATGCTAGGTTTTGGCACAAGTATGATAACGTTTGTCATGAATGCTGCACTTGCAATTACCAAAAGGACAACCAGAGGATGTACATTACGGATACACCTCAATGAGTATGTCTTTTTGCTCAGTCTACCAGTCATTGGGGGCATTCATAGCATGTCTTGACTTGATTATGCTTTTAAGAAATGGTCGTAGTGTTTTATATCACGAGTGGCTCGTTAGATGCTCTCAACTTTTAGTATGGGTATGGCTCTGCTAGTTAAGTTATTTTAAGAGTTAAACTGAAATTTTTTGGTGGTTTTAATTCGTTTGGTGCATACTACAGACTTCCATACTTGTCGTCTCAAGGCTTGGTTGCTGGTTATATGTATTATCCAACCGGGTACTGTGCTTTTGGTGGATCATTAAACCAGTATTAGCAATTCCAACTTTACATGTCGTCTTTTCATCTTTGGAGGTATATACATAACAGGGTCTTTCATTTCAGTATAAAATAATGGACAAATGTAGTTTATGTAGAAAGGCATTAGTTGAATTACAATTTTGTTCTGCAGGTTATTAGCTGCATTAACGAGAGCTTAATAGTTTTAGTGGATGTTCTGTTTGGTGTATTGATCAATATTATTATAGTAAAGCAGACATCTCGTAGGAACAAGTAAATTACCTTTACTTTCGTCATTTGTGGTTTTCTGTTAGATGTAAAAACTAATTCATAGTATATAGTATATAAAAAATGTTGTCATTACTTCTGTTCAATTATTAATTTTAAAAAACGTACCTGACGAACCTGTAGTTCAATGGAAGAGTCATTTCTTTCCTGTGAAACGGGGATGGATGACCATTTTTTTAAACCTCATTCTCGAAGCGCATCACGCTTTCTAAAACCTAAGGGTTACTCGGATTCGGGTCAATTCAGGTTCGGGTCAACCTAAATACGTGTAAAAAGTAAAAAATTCCTATTTTGTACTCTTTTAAATTGAAGATATATAAAAATTTATATTAAAAAAACAATAAATCCTTATTTGGGTCAATTGGGTCGACCCGAATCTGAGTTATCCAAACCATCCTGATACCCGACCCTATTTAGTATTCGGGGTACTCGGGTTGACCCGAAGAACTTGAATAAAATTTTGGACCTGACTAACCTGACCCGAATATGCTTAAAAGTTTCAACGCGCATCCACTATCACCCTCGTTACATGACATGTCTAATATCACTTGTGATATTTCATAAACATAGTTAATGTCTAGTATCACTTGTGATATTTGTTATATGATATGTCTAATATCACTTGTGATATTTCATAAACATAGTTAATGTCTAATATCACTTGTGATATTTCAGAAACAAATAAGTATGATTCTTAACCTTTAGTATCATCTGTGATATTTCATTGCTTTGTATATTTCTTATATATTATCACCTATGTATTTTCTAATATTTTTTTACTTTTCAGGTACTAGATGGTTTTTGTGTCTTTCATTGCAATACACAACAAGAAATGTTTTACTGTCGGTTCAGGGTTGCTTAAGAATGAAACTTTGCTTAAAAGTTGTGTTCTTTTTGGAATTTTTAATATGTAATCAATCTTATCTATCACTTGTGATACTATACTGTTAGTATGAATAAAAGGGTTAAACCTCGTTAGGTGAATTCGTATTTTGCACAAAAGCAATGCTAAAGTAAAGCAACACTCGTTTGATTTTGAGAATACGTTAAGTTTTTAATTTCATAGTTTGCTTCCTTTTTATTTATTTTGGTATTTGTAAGTGACACTTGTTTATCACTTGTGATATAACATTGTATCAAAGTTGAAAAGTATTTAAATAGTATGTCTTAGTCATTTTAAAGTAGTATCTCAGGTGATAAAGTAATAGAAGGTGAAATTATTCACTTTAGAACAATGTTGCAAAAAAGGTATACAAGGCTGATTAATCGCCGCCTAGGCGCTACAAGGCTACTGACCCTGACGATTTATGTAACTGGGTCAAACAAATAGGTAAATTGTGGTCAATGGTGATCAACAGTGGTTAAACTTGCTAGAAACCTTCTAATCTTGTCGGAAGTACCTAAAAGTCACCGTAAACTTATTTTGATCATTTATAGTAACTGTTTGAATCTATTACAAGTTGTTATTTAGAAAAAAAAATATTGCCAATAATACCTAAAACTCGCCGGAAATATATACAAAACATGTCAAGAATACCCAAATTTTGCCAGAAATGCCAATCCGATTAGTCCTGCCTAGATCGGTTATAAGCTACAAGGTGGTCAACTGCCCGACTAAGATTCCTAATTTTTGCAACCTTGCTTTAGAGTGATATCCCAGGTGATACAACCAGACATGAATGATGTCTATTTTTACTCATGTTATTGCTTTATCACCTGTGATATTACTCATATATAAAATACCAGAATTAATGTTACATTCTATTACTTTATCATATATTATATTATACCTAGTGGTAAGGGGTTTTGAGTTTTTGATATAGGTTTTAGTGGTTAGAGGTTTAGGGTTTTTGGTATAGGGCTTAGTGGTTAGGGGTTTTGGTATATATTTTAGAGGTTAGGGGTTTAGGTTTTAATGTTTATGTAAATATCACTTGTGATATTATACCTAGTGGTTATGGGTTTAGGGTTTTTGGTATAAGTTTTAGTGGTTAAGGGTTTAGGATTTTTGGTATAGGGTTTAGTGGTTAGTGGTTTAAAGTTTTGGTATAGGTTTAAGTGGTTAGGGGTTTAGGATTTTTGGTATAGGTTTTAGTGTGTAGGGTTTTAGGGTTTTTGGTATAGGGGCTTAGTGGTTAGGGGTTTAGGATTTTTGGTATAGGTTTTAGTGGTTAGGGGTTTAGGGTTTTTGGTATAGGTTTTAAGGTTTATGTATATATATCACTTATGATATTATACCTAGTGGTTAGGAGTTTAGGGTTTCTGGAATAGGTTTTAGTGGTTAGGGGTTTAGGATTTTTGGTGTAGGTTTTAGTAGTTATGGGTTTAGGGTTTTTGGTATAATGTTTAGTGGTTAGGGATTTAAGGTTTTTGGTATAGGTTTTAGTGGTTACGTTTTTTAGGTTTTTCGTATAGGGTTTAGTGGTTAGGGGTTTAAGATTTTTGGTATAGGGTTTAGTGGTTAGGGGTTCAGGGTTTTTAGTATATGTTTTAAGGTTTGTGTATATATATCTCTTGTGATATTATACCTAGTGGTTAGGGGTTTAGGGTTTTTGGAATAGGTTTTAGTGGTTAGGAGTTTAGGGTTTTTGGTGTAGGCTATAGTAGTTAGGGGTTTAGGATTTTTGGTATAAGGTTTTAGTGGTTAGGAGTTTAGGGTTTTTGGTATAGGTTTTAGTGGTTAGGGGTTTAGGGTTTTTGGTATATGGTTTATTGGTTAGGGGTTTAGGGTTTTTGGTATAGGGTTTTGTGGTTAGGGGTTTAGGGTTTTTGGTATATGTTTAAGTGGTTAGTAGTTTATGGTTTAGGGTTAAAAGTTTATCTATATATCACTTGTGATATTATACCTAGTTGTTAGGGGTTTTGAGTTTTTGGTATAAGTTTTAGTGGTTAGAGGTTTAAGTTTTTTGGTATAGGATTTAGTGGTTAGGGGTTGATGTGTTTCAAAAGCTTTAAATTTATAAGACTGAAAATACCAGATAATTATATGGAAACACACGGGTAAAAGTATAACCCACGTATGTAGTATAATCTTTTTAGGTAAGACCAGGTCGTTCCACAGGGATTAGAGTAGTGTTCAAATAATCAGAAAGAAAATAGACTTTAACAATTTCAAAAATAACTTTAGTTTTATCAATGGTAAAAAGTATGACTACTCGGATAGTTGAGAATAATTTATAAGTGTTGGAAATGATTTGACCATGAGAATGGGACATTAATTTATAAAGGCGATTTCTCATCAGAAAACGTTTTCACAAATCAACTTAGTTAACTTAAGACTTATATTTAGTTAACTAGACCAAATGTGTAACTCAAATAATCTAGTTACTATTATATCAAAGCTTATTTTGTTTATCAATTTATGAAAATGGATTTCTCAGCACATACGTTAAAGACCATAGACAAATCTTTAAAACTACATAGATCATACCGGGTCTTTCGACCTATACCGATATGATTATATAATCTAAGTTGATAAGCAAAAGTAGATAAGATAAGATATGACATATTTGCAATATAAGCTTAAGATTAAGACGATCAAGATCGTACCAAACACTTATTCATTATCGTAACTTCACCGAGTAGTCATGAGAGATTTAGCCTCTCATGACTAAGGAGTTCGTAACAAAAGCACTCCTTACATAAATTTCCATTATCTCAACAACTAAGTAAGAAAACTTCTTCGTTCTTGATCGTTAGATCTTTCTGTTCAATGGAGGAGGTGTTTCTAGGTGTTTTGGTGAAAGGGGAAAGGTATGTGTGTGGCGTAGTGAGAAATGGTTGTGAGAGGGGAATGAGAGGAATGATTTTGATGAGAAAATTTGTCTCTATTTTTAGGCAAGTTTGGATGCCAAGTGCGGCACACTTAGGAAAAAGTGCGGCAAACTTGGTGATTTAATGCGATAGCATTTAATGACTTTGACTGGAAGTGCGGCGCACTTGCAAATAAGTATGGCGGTTTGGAGGAGTTAATGCAGGTGCATTTAATGGACTTTAATTCTTCAATCTTTGGGAAAATGTGCGGCGCACAATGTTCTAAGTGCGGCAAACTTTGGGCTTTAGAGGAAAGTGCGTCGAACTTTGTAGAAAGTGCGGCGAACTTCTTGCACTTTAACTAGAATTCTTCATTCTTTTCTTGTATTTGCTTCCAAAATGTATAGATTCTTGAGCTTGGGTCTCTAGAGTTTTCAAGTGAACCTATAAGCAATTTAAGCTTAATTAAGTATCAAAAGTTCACGAGAAATGATAAAATACACATAAATAACGCCATACAAACATGTATAATTTGGGCATTATCAAATCCCTCCACACTTAGCTTATTGCTTGCCCTCAAGCAATGAAAGCGAAAATATAAAATCATTTATCGTGAAGTGCAGAAAATTTTAGATTTTAACAGAGTTTTGGATATTAGATAACTTTTCAGGCATAGACATATAACATAGCACCTCACATAGGGATAGTGTTTGATTTTAAATTCACTCAGCCACTCAGATAGGGTTTAAATATGTTTTTGTGAAGAACACTCAATTTGCACAGACATAATCTAGACAGCTACTAAAGGCTTGTACTTAACACATAAACCTAACCAAAGGGCGGAACTTGGGTATTAGAGAGGATCCAATCTTCATGCGCCAAACATAAGCTTTTATTTCTTTTGAACTACTATAACACACATATATATATAACTTTTTTTTTCACACAGAGCTTCTTCACTTGACTTTTAGATATTTCAGTAACATGGCATTTAACAAGAGAGCGCTTGCGAGAACTAGAACTTTGCGAGATATACTTCATGTGACAGGCTTTGGTCTAGTAAATGTGATTAAGCACAAGTTCTAGAGCTTCTAAATTACTGGCTCTCTCAAATATAATTATCAACCAATACCAATATTCCAGAAAAGGCGACAAAGACCATACATACACATCCGTAATAGACAGAATAGACACATATGACTGCATTCAAACCTTAACTCGGAACAAGCTAAAGGCATCAATTGTCTTAGGTACCAAAGGTGGATACCCAAATATTTTAAAAGCTTAGATTTCACACAATTTAGTGGACTGGGGTGTGCTAGCTATAATGTCAATCCGGTTGGACTTGCTTTACTGAGAGCATTTTTTACTTTTGAAAGTATATAATTAAGAGATTTTTTTCATAAAATATTAGTTGGAAGAAAAATTTTAAACAGGGCAAACATAGAGGGATATGATTAATTTTTCCTATTTGGCTCTCCTCCACACTTAAGTTGAACATTGCTCTCAATGTGATAACTGATAATAGAGATAAAATAGGGAAAATTAAGGAAAAACAGTACTTCCCAGGGCATAGAGAAATGCATAGCTAATCTTGAGCATACTTCGAAATTTTTCATATCTTCGAGCTAAATTACCTGCATAAGAGTAAATATACACAAAAGCACACAAAAAGAAAATATTTTTGTTGATTTTTTTTAGAATATAGATAAAAGATATTATTAGAAGAATAGATGAGGAACTCCTCCACACTTAAGTGAAACCACGGGTTTCCTCCCGAGAAGCGCTTAATTTTTAAGAGTCTTCAGCTGGACTCGTACTTCGGGATTCATTTGTTTGGGAAAAGGGGAGTGACTGTTTCCCTTGGGTCATTGTCTTCTTCGTGATATAGTTTGAGTCGGTGGCCATTGACTATGAACGTTTTTCCATCTTTTCCATAAAGTTCAACATATCCGGATGGATATTGATGTTTCACTATATAAGGTCCCAACCATCGGGATTTGAGTTTTAGTTGTTTAAATTTGTACTTCGAGTGAAAGAGTAAGACTTTGTTTCCTTTTTTGAATTCCTTTCTCATTCTTAATTTTCTGTCATGCCAGACTTTTGTTCTTTCCTTATATAGACGAGATTTTTCATAAGCTTCGTGTCTAAGTTCATCTAACTCGTGTAACTGAAACATTCTTTTCTCACCAGCAGCGATGAGATCTGGGTTGCAATTCTTCAGTGCCCAGTATGCACGGTGTTCAATTTTAAATGGTAAGTGGTAGCTTTTTCCATATATTTTTTATGGTGTAGTACCGGTTGGTGTTTTATAGGCAGTGTGAAAAGACCACAGAGCGTCATTGAGTTTTCTTGACCAAATAGCAGGGTTGTCTTTAACAGTTTTTTCAAGAATTCTTTTAAGAGCTCTGTTCGTGTTTTCAACTTGACCACTAGTTTGAGGGTGATAAGATGTAGAGAAACGGTGATTAACTCCATATCTTTTCATGGTTCTTTCCATTATTTTGTTACAGAAGTGGGTACCTCGGTCGCTGATTAGAGCTTTGGGCATTCCGAAACAGTAGAATAGCTTCTTTAGAAAGGTGATTACTACTCGGGCATCATTGGTTGGTATAGCCTGCGCTTCGGCCCATTTAGATACATAATCTACAGTGACTAGAATGTATTCAAACTTATATGATTTCAGGAACGGTCCCATAAAATCGATACCCCATATGTCGAAAATTTCACATACTTGAATGTTGTTTAAGGGCATCTCATCACGTTTTAATATATTTCTGGTCTTTTGGCATGCTTCAGATAAGCAGACTACAGTATGAGCTTCTTTGATGATTGTTGGCCAGTAAAATCCTGAATCAAGGACTTTTTAGCAGTTATGTTTGGTCCATAATGTCCACCTGTTGGTCCGTGGTGACATTGATCTAAAATGGTTCAAGTTTCTGGTCCATATATACAACGTCTGATCATACCGTCGGAACATACTTTGAAAAGATAGGGTTCCTCCCAAAAGTAGTATTTAAGGTCAGATAAAAATTTGTTCCTTTGTTGATATGTCATCCCTTTTGGTATAATATTACCGACTAGGTAGTTTGCGAAGTCTGCAAACCAAGGTTTGTTTTTGGTGTGGATTTCCATAAGAGTTTCTCCGGGAAAGTTATCATCGACTTCACTGTCATCGCTTGTTTCATCATTTTCAAGTCGGGATAAGTGATCGGCTGCAACATTTTCAGTACCTTTTCTATCTTTGATTTCTATGTCAAACTCTTGTAGAAGTAAAATCCATCGAATAAGTCGTGTTTTAGCATCTTGCTTCTTAAATAAGTACCTTAGAGCTGAATGATCAGTGTGAACAATAGTTTTTGAGAGAATAAAATAGGATCTGAATTTGTCAAATTCAAAAACTACTGCCATAAGTTCTTTTTCGATTACTGTGTATTTTTGTTAAGCGGAGTTAAGGGTTTTGCTTGGGTGTAAGTTTGTACCATCTTTTTGACCCAAGACAGCTCCTACTGCGAAATCACTTGCATCACACATAAGTTCAAATGGAAGATTCCAATTTGGGCTTACGATCACAGGAGCACATGTGAGTTTCTCTTTCAATGATTCAAAAGCTCTTTGACATTCATCGTCGAATTCAAATGGAGTGTCTTTTTTGAGAAGTTTAGTTAGAGGTCGAGCAATTTTCGAGAAGGTCGGTAAAAACCGGCATGTCCGAGAAAGCTTTTAATACCTTTAATATTAGTAGGGGGTGGAAGTTTTAAGATTATATCAATTTTTGCTTTGTCAACTTCAAGTCCGACGCTAGACACCTTGTGTCCGAGCACAATTCCTTCTTTGACCATGAAGTGACATTTTTCCCAGTTTAGAATGAGATGAGCATCTTTACAATGTTGGAGCATTTTATCGAGGTTGTTTAAACATGTGTCGAAAGAATTTCCAAAGACGGAGAAATTGTCCATGAATACTTCGATGGATTATTCGATCATATCGTGAAAGATTGCCAACATACACCTTTGGAATGTAGCAGGAGCATTACATAGCCCGAAAGGCATTTTCCTATAAGCGTATGTACCGAAAGGACATGTGAATTTTGTTTTTTCTTGATCATTGGGATCGATAGGAATTTGAAAATACCCAAAAAATCCATCGAGGAAATATAAGTATTTATTTCCTACGAGTCTTTCTAGCATTTGATCCATGAATGGCAACGGAAAGTGATCTTTCGCAGTTGCTTCGTTGAGTTTACGATAGTCGATACAAACTCGCCAACCTATAATGGTTCTTGTAGGGACAAGCTCATATTTTCGTTTGTGACTACTATGATACCTCCATTCTTTGGTACACAGTGAATTGGGCTAACCCAAGGGCTATCGGCGATTGGATATATAATACCTGTTTCGAGGAGTTTAACTATTTCTTTTTTAACTACTTCTTGCATGTTTGGATTTAATCATCTTTGTTTTTGAACAATTGGTTTTTGTAACATCCGAGAATTTTCGAAAATTTCGAATGACGATTTTACCCTTTGACTTTTAGGGTTTGACTTGACTTTTTGACTTTTG
>BQNB010144326.1:0-16870 GCA_026074375.1 Tanacetum coccineum
ATAATTTCTATTCCTTGTTTATTGTTCCTTTTGGTATGTATTGACTGGTGTTTTGTTTTTTATGCAGAGATGAGCATTTATGATTTTATGACTCTTCCTTCTTGGAGTGATGCTAAGATTGTTGAAGAATCTCATCATCTCTCTTTACCATTATTAGAGCGTGTTCCGTCGCATACTACTGCGCCAGCAACGAAAGATGTCATTATCCCGTTGCCTACCCCAGATGAAGTTGCTGCTTCTTTACCGGACTCACGCCTTGCCAAGAAGTCAAAGAGTCCTTCTTTGGTTAGTCGGCCATCAAAAAAGAGGAAACTGCAAAAGAGAGCTTCAGAAGCTAGTTCCAGTGCTCCGTAGTTGGGTCAGGCCAAAGGTGTCAACGAAGTTGACTTAGCCAATTTATGTGCTGAACTTAAAGATAGCTTGGAGAGGGATGAAGGTGTTTCTACGAGGGCTGTTTCGGCCCTTATACCACGTCTTGGTAAGAGGTTGGGTGCTCCTTATTTTGCAGCCATTGTTAGTGCTTCTAAACCATCCCATGCTGGGGCTTCGGTCCCTGCTTCTACTTCTGGGCATAATCTCTCTCTTGGAGGTATGATGTGATTTCCTCATTTTTTTTGTTTCTCTCCTATTTTGCGTTTTTGGCTAAGTTGCTTGTGGATTTTTAGGTACTATTGCTAGTGGTCATTTTGGGAAGTTTGGAGCTGAGGTTGTGCTTCATTAAATGGATTCGTTGGATTGTTTGGCTTATAGTGCTCTTGCTCGAGATGCAGAGTATGATCAGATTCTGAATGACGATTTTGATACCGCTACTCATGGTAAAGTGATTTATTTGACATTGTTTCCTCTCGCTCCTGGTCCCTATTATATGCCTTATCTGTACGAAGGTGTTTCTTCTCCTTTGTATACTAAAGAGGAGTGGGACGGACCCCATGCACCGGAATGTAATATTTTGTGTATAGACATTTTTAAGGATCCAGATGTATGCAGGAGGGCTTTAGATCAGACCATTACACCTGCTAAGCTCAGGAGGACTGGATATTTGCTTCCATTGGAGTTGTCAAATCATGTTAATATCCTTAGTGCTCTGTTAGTTTCCCATGGTTACGAGTTAAACTCTCGTTATACCAACTTGGTTTCATCTAGGGCCCATCTTCAAGAGATGCTTGATAAGAAGAAAGGGGATGTTAAATTGCTTCATTCGGAGGTTACTTCCTTAGACAGTAAGCTTGAGAATTTGCAAAGAGGTTATGATGCTTTGGGTCAGGAGAATAGGGAGGTGCGTTCTCAGAGGGATGCTGCTTCTGAGGAGGTAAGGAAGTTGTGGCCTCAACTTATCGATGCTAAAACTACTTCTGCAAGTTTATCAGAAGAACTAACCCAGACCGATGCTAAGTTATCAGAGCAGGCTCTTACTATGAGAGACCTGCATAATGAACTTGTTCTGGAGAAGTCTAAATCTCAAGGATACAAGGATACTATGGATGGTTTAAGGGAGGAGGTTACTCAGTTTGTTGGTTCTAGTGTGGAGAGTCTTATTCAAAAGTTGTTGTCGAGTGATGAATTTCATGCTGCTCTTACTCATGTTGCATCTCTTAGCATAAATTATTGTGTTGAGAGGGGGTTACGCATGGGGCGTACCGATGTTGAGTTTGAAGTAGCTGTCTAAAAAGTCTCTAACTTCCATGTTGGTTCTAAAGCTGATTTTGACAAGGCTCTGGATGACTTTCCTACTACCCCTTTTCCTTTTCTTAGCAAGATTGTTACGGCCTTCGAAGGTAGTCTTTCCGATGTGGCCCAGATATTGCCAGACAAATTTGTTCGTTCGGCCACCTTAGTTGCCACTACTCCCTCCAGTGCTAATATAGCTCCAGAACAAGTGCCTCCTTGACTATGCTTCTTATGATTTAGCTGCTAGTATTTAGACTGACCTTTATGTTTGCTAGATTTTGCCAACTTTGTTGGATATGTAATATTCCGAATACTTGACGATATCGCCTCTTTTGATGGTGCTTTATTTTGAACCCCTTCGGGCCGATTTATGTTATCCTGTGCCTTTGCCATTTCCCTTTATGATGTTGTGTCTAACTTGCCTATTTATTCCATTTTTACATAGCAAATTCATGTTTGTCCTTTGTATTTGTTTGTTTCTTAAGACGCGAAAATAGGTGCATACCCATGCAGAGTATTATCCAACTCTTTGCGTTTTAAGCATACATACTTAGACAATTTTTATTAGAATCTATGTTGCTTGCATGGTATTTCTCCATCCGATGTAGCTATTCATCGAAGAGCCTTTATGGGAGGGGAAAGACTTTGTGCTTCCTACCTTCCATTGGTGAACTTATGTGTTTCTTTCTTTCGCCCTTGTTGTTGCTTACTTATTTCATCTGGAGGTAGCGAAGTGTCCGATGTATTTGTGTTTTCATGGATCAAAAAGTTGTTCTTTCATACCATCATAGAAATGTACATTAGATCTGTTGCTTCTGACATAAAAAAAATTACATGTCTTTCCGGAGGTTTTAGCAACAATTTTCCTTCTTTTTCTTACATCATGTTACATGTAATAGTTCCTCAGATTACTAGAGTGCCATGTGCGTGGTATTTCTGCACCGTCCATAGACCAGAGCTTGTAGGCACCAATGCCATATGTTTCAGTAACCTCATATGGTCCTTCCCATTTTAGTCCAAGCTTGCCCGTGTTCTCTATTTTTGATAGCTCATTTTTTTTAAGGATAAATTCTCCTACCTTGAATTGCTTATGATGGACTCATTGATTGTAATACTTTTCCACTTGTTGTTTTCGTCTTGCTTTTCTAATTGTTGCTATCTCTCTCCATTCTTCGAGCAGGTTTAAGTTCATCCTAAGTGCATCCTCATTTTCTTCATCAGACCTCTGGTTTGTTCTTCTTGTGGGGATGCCTATTTCTGCATGTATGACTGCTTTGGTACCATGTGCTAGACTAGATGGTGTTTCCCCGTTACTCATTTTAGGTGTTGTCCTGTGGTCCCATAATACATTTGATAATTCTTCTACCCATGCTCCTCCTTCCTAATGTAGCCTTGTTTTGATTCCTTAAATTATGCTTCGATTAGCCCTTTCTACAGCTCCATTTGCTTGAGGATGATATACCGATGTAGAGTCCTTCGGCCTAAGACTTGAATGGGTCGTTAGTTAACTGGGTTTCGTTGTCTGTTATGATGGTGGCTGGTATTCCAAACCTGCATATAATGTTATCAAACGCGAAATTTTTGACCTGTTTTCATGTTATGCTAGTTACTGCCTTGGCCTCTATCCATTTGGTAAAATAATCGACAACTACAATCAAGTACTTTATTTTACCCGGAGCCTCGGGAAGAGGCCCAACAATGTCCATTCCCTATTTTCGGAAGGGCCACGCTGAAGTGATGGAGATCATGTCATTTTTTGGCAAATTCGGTACGGAGGCCTATACTTGACATAAGTCGCAGCTTGATATTTCATTGTTGGCATCCTGATGCATGCTTAGTCAAAAGTACCCAGCATTCATGGCTTTGTGGACTGCCCTCCTTGGTCCATCATGCATTCTGCACAACCCCATGTGTATTTCCTTTATCAGATATTTGGCATGCTGTGGACCTATGCATCTAAGTAGTGGCCTTAAGTATGATTTTTGGTATAAGACTCCTTCCTCTATGGTGTAGTTGCGTGCTTTTTCTCAAATTTTTCATGCCTCGGCAGCATCTTCTGGTAGGATTCCATGTTCAATATATTCTTGGATCGGTGTCATCCAAGTTCTTGTTGCTTCTTCAATGATTGCATTGACTTCTGCTATATTCACCAGTCGCTCATTGAGTTCCTCAATCAGCACTCCTTTTGTTAATCCTTCACATTGCATTGTTGCAAGCTTGCTTAGAGTGTCGGCTTTTTTATTATCTTCTCTTGGTATGTGGCTGATAACATCAAATAACGTCATATTTTACTATCATTTTACCCGCGCACTTTGTTACCCACTTTTATAATAATTATATGCATATTTAATACTTTAAATTGCTTTAAAGAGTGAATAAATGCAGTAATTCAGGCAGTAACTTGTAAGACGAAGCAAAACGCGGCGCAATCTAGGAACACAAAACGAAGATATTTGAAGAATTCAGTAAACTGCTACAAACGCCGTAATCCAGCAATAGAATAGATATGCGTACTTCAGCGCCAGCCTCAGCACAAAAACGCATAATGAATCATTCCTGAATCCGGCGTATCCGATAACCGCTACTCCAATACGCCGTCCGTAGCACAACTGTTCACATCAGGCTAAAGATACGCATTTAATATGAGTGATGGTAACGTATCTCTGGATTGATTTGTATCTTATCGCGATACTGCAAGGGACATTAAACCCATATACGTCGTATCAACTTGATCACCATACGCGTAATCCAGGCCGTATCGGACACTATAAATCAAGCTTCAAATACGAGTTTAATTGCAATAATCATAGTTCTCTGTCATCTATGAACATTAGAGTTCGAATTTCAGAAGCCTAGAAAGAGCACCAGGTCAAGCAGTTGCCCCCAACTAGACAATTCATAGAAGACAACAGTAGACGTCCTACTTTACTTAATAATTCGCTTTCTTCAATTGTTTGACATCTACTCTTTTATGATAAGACGATATGTGAGGCTAATCACCCTCGGTATTAGACATTTTAGAAGAGAAATATTTTGAGCGTTGATTTAATTCCGCTAGTTCAATTCTATTCGTTGCACTTATTTAACTATGTTATCGCCTATACTTTGTTTATGTGCTTGTACAAGTTGCGACCAATCATTCAAGGCTGGGTCTACGTGAGACTAACCAGTATATCTAGATGTCGGGATATCAACTCATGTTTGTGTCTCAATAGTGCTCAAACAAATAAGATCACTCTTTCACAGTCTTTTCCATTCCGAGTCCGGTTTTGTCGTTTTGGCTTTGTTTTTCGTCCTTTTCTTAGTTATCCGTTCCTGCACAACACAATTAGCAAAACAAACGTATATTTGGCATTTTAAGTCCATTTTTGGTTATTTTAGCTCGTTTTTAAAGGTAAAAGGTATGTGTAATTAAGCACATACCACTCATAATCAAAGGGTAAAAGATAAGGTGTTATTTGTGATCATATTGGTTTGAGCATATAGAACACAACATGGAGAAATATCCCGACATCTAGATTACTGGTTAAGTCTCACTAGACCCAGTTGAATGATAGGTCGCATGTACAAGCACATAAACAAGTATAAGGTGATAAACATAGTTAAATAATCAACGATAAATTAAACAAGCCGGAATTAAATCAAACCAAACATAATAATCTTCATAAACATGGCTAATACCCGAGGGTATTAACCCACAATCGTCATAATCATAAAAGCTTAATCAAACAATTGAAAATCGAATTATTAAGAAAATAGGAATTACACGATGTCTTCTATCGAATTGTAGTTGATGCTTGACCCTGGTGCTCTTCTTGGCTTCTGAAATTCGAACTCTAATGTATACTATACAGAGAATATGATATTGCACACTTAAACTCGTATTTGAGCCTTGTATTTATAGTGTCCGAAATACGCCTGGATACGCCGTATGGAGATAAGTTGATACGACGTATAGGGTTAATTTCCTTGGAGTTCGCGATAAGATCAAATCAATCAAGATAATTACCATCAATCATATTAAATGCGTATCTTTGACTGATGAACAGCTGTGCATACGACGTATTGGAGAGTAGCGGATATGCCAGATCGGGAATTTATCATTACGCGTTTCTTGTGCTGAGCTGGCGCTGATACGCCATATCTTCTTTGCTGGATACGGCGTATAGTAGCAGTTTTCAGAATTCTTCAAATATCTTCGTTTTAGTTCCAGAATTGCGCCTTTTTGCTTCGTCTTCACAAGTTACTCCTGAATTACTGCATTTATCATCTTTAAAGCAATTAAGTATAAAATCATGCAATAATTATATAAAAGTGGGTAAAAAGTGCGGGATAAATGATAGTAAAATATGACGTTATTTGATGTTATCAGCCACATACCAAGAGAAGATAATAAAAAAGCCGACACTCTAAGCAAGTTTGCAACAATGCAATGTGAAGGATTAACAAAAGGAGTGCTGATTGAGGAACTCAATGAGCGACCGGTGAATACAACAGAAGTCAATGCAATCATTAAAGAAGTAACAAGAACTTGGATGACACCGATCTAAGAATATATTAAACATGGAATTCTACCAGAAAATGCTGCCGAGGCATGAAAAATTTGAGAAAAAGCACGCAACTACACCATAGAGGAAGTAGTCTTATACCAAAAATCATACTTAGGGCCACTACTTAGATGCATAGGTCCACAGCAGGCCAAATATCTGATAAAGGAAATACACATAGGGTTGTGCGGAATACATGATGGACCAAGGAGGGCAGTACATAAAGCCATGAATGTTGGGTACTTCTGGCCAAGCATGCATCGGGACGCTAATAATGAAATATCAAGCTGCGACTCATGTCAAGTATATGTCTCCGTACCGAATCTGCCAAAAAATGACATGATCTCCGTCACTTTTAAGCGTGCCCGTCCCGAAAATTGGGGAATGAATTGGCAGATCCTCTTCCCGAGAGCTTCGATGCAAATATCAAGACTTAATTGTAGCGTGATAATTTTACCAAGTTTAAAGATGCCAATGCCAGTAATTAGCATAACAGGAAAACATGTCAAAAATATCGCATTTGATAACATTGTATGCACGTTCGGAATACCAGCCACCATCATAACAGACAATGGAACCTAGTTAATTTACAACCCATTCAAGTCTTAGGCATAAGGACTAGGAATAAAACTCGTCTCTACATTGGTATACCATCCTTAAGCAAATGGAGCTGTGGAGAGGGCTAATCGAAGCATAATGCAAGGAATTAAAAGAAGGCTACATCGGGAAGGAGGAGCATAGGTAGAGGAATTGCCAAATGTGTTATGGGCCCACAGAACAACACCCAAAACGAGTAACAGAGAAACACCATTTAGTCTAGCATATGGTACCGAAGCAGTCATACCTACAGAAATAGGCATCCCCACAAGATAACAATCAAAACCAGAAGGGTCCGATAAAGACAAATAGATGGGGGGGGGGGGGGGGGGAAGCACTCAGGATGAGCTTAAAGCTGCTCGAAAAGCGGAGAGAGATAGCGACAATCAGATAAGCAAGATGAAAATGACAAGTGGAAAAGTATTACAATCAACGAGTCCATCATAAACAATTCAAGGTAGGAGAATTCGTCCTTCGAAAGAACGAGCTATCAAAAGTAGAAAATACAGGCAAACTTGGACCAAAATGGGAAGGACCATACGAGGTTGTTGAAACATATGGCACGGGTTCCTACAAGCTTCGGTCTATGGAAGGTGCAGAAATACCACGCACATGGCACTCTAGTAATTTGAGGAAATGTTACGTGTAATAGGAAGTAAGGGAAAGGAAGAAAATTATTGCTAAACTCTCTGAAAAACATGTATTTTACATCGGAAGCAACAGATCTAATGTACATCTTTATGATGATATGAAAGAACAACTTTTGAATCCATGAAAACACAATGGTATCAGATGGTTTGCTACCTCCAGATGAAATAATAAGCAACAACAAGGGCGAAAGAAAGAAACACGTAAGTTCGCTAGTGGAAGGGAGGAAGCACAAAGTCTTCCTCCTCCCATGAAAGCTCTCCGATGAATAGCTACATCGGATGAAGAAATATCATGCAAGCTACATACATTCAAATAACAAGTGTCTAAGTATGTATGCTTAAAACGCAAAGAGTTGGCTAATACTTTGCATGGGTATGCACCTATTGCCGCGTCTTAAGAAACAAATAAATACAAAGAACAAATATGAATGTACTATGTAAAAATGGGACAAATAAGCAAGTTAGACACAACATAATGGGAAATGACAAAAACACAAGATAACATAAATCGACCCAAAGGAGTACAAAATAAAGCACCATCAAAAGAGGCAATAGTAACAAAACTACCGTCAAGTATTCAGAACATTACATATCCAACAAAGTTGGCAAAATCTAGCAAACATAAAGGCCAGTCTAAATACTAGCAGCTATATCATAAGAATCATGGTCAAGGAGGCACTTGTTCTAGAGCTTCATTAGCACTGGAGGGAGCAACGGCAACTAAGGTAGCCAAACGAACAAATTTGTCTAGAAATATCTAGGCCACATCGGAAAGACTACCATTGAAGGCCGTAACAATCTTGCTAAAAAAAGGAAAAGGGGTAGTAGGAAAGTCATCCAGAGCCTTGTCAAAATCAGCCTTAGCACCAACATAGAAGTTAGAGACTTTCTGGACAGCTGCTTCAAACTCAACATCGGTACGCCCCATACGTAACCCCCTCTCAACACCACAATTTATACCAAGAGATGCAACATTAGCAAGAGCAGCATGAAATTCATCACTTGACAACAACTTTTGAATAAGACTCTCCACACCAGAACCAACAAACTGGGTAACCTCCTCCCTTAAACCATACATAGCATCCTTGTATCTTTGAGATTTAGACTTCTCTAGAACAAGTTCATTATGCGGGTCTCTCACAGTAAGAGCCTGCTCTGATAACTTAGCATCGGTCTGGGTTAGTTCCTCTGATAAAGTTACAGAAGTAGTTTTAGCATCGGTAAGTTGAGACCGCAGCTTCCTTACCTCCTCAGAAGCAGCATCCCTCTTAGAATGCACCTCCCTATTCTCCTAACCCAAAGCATCACAACCTATTTACAAATTCTCAAGCTTATTGTCTAAAGAAGTAACCTCTGAATGAAGCAACTTAACATCCCCTTTCTTCTTATCAAGCTTCTCTTGAAGATAGGCCCTAGATGAAGCCAAGTTGGTATAACGAGAGTTTAACTCGTAACCATGGGAAACAAACAAAGCACTAAGGACATTAACATGATTTGACAACTCCAATGGAAGCAAAGATCTAGTCCTCCTAAGCTTAGCAGGTGTAATGGTCTGATCTAAAGCCCTCCTGCATACATCTAGATCCTTAAAAATGTCCATACATAAAATATTACATTCCGGTGCATGGGGTCTGTCCCACTCCTCTTTAGTATACAAAGGAGATGAAAGACCTTCGTATGGATAAGGCATATGATAGGGACCAGGAGCGAGAGGAAACAATGTCAAATAAATCTCTTCACCACGAGTAGTGGTACCAAAATCGTCATTCAGAATCTGATCATACTCTGCATCTCGAGCAAGAGCACTACGAGCCAAACAATCTAACAGATCCATTTAATAAAGCACAACCTCAGCTCTAAACTTCCCAACATGACCACTAGCAATAGTACCTAAAAATCCACAAGCAACTTAGCCAAAAACGCAAAATAGGAGAGAAACAAAAAAAATGAGGAAATCACATCATACCTCCAAGAGAGAGACTACACCCAGAAGTAGAAGCAGGGACCGAAGCCCTAGCATGGGATGGTTCAGAAGCACTAACAACGGCTGCAAAATAAGGAGTACCTAACCTCTTACCAAGACGCGGTATAAGGGCCGAAACAACCCTTGTAGAAACACCTTCATCCATCTCCAAGCTATCTTTAAGTTCAGCACATAAATCGGCTAAGTCATCTTCGTCAACACCTTTGGCCTGACCCAACTTTGAAGCACTAGAACCAGCTTTTGCAGTTTCCTCTTTTTTGATCACCGGCTAACCAAAGAAGGACCCTTTGACCTCTTGGCAAGACGTAAATCCGGTAAAGAAGCAACAACTTCATTTGGGGTAGGCAACGGGATAATGGCATCCTTCGCTGCTGGCATAGTAGTATGCGACAAAACACTCTCTAACAATGGTAAAGAGAGATGATGAGATTCTTTAATAATCTTAGCATCACTCCAAGAAGGAAGAGTCATAAAATCATAAATGCTCATCTCTGCATAAAAAAACAAAACGCCAGTCAATACATACCAAAAGGAACAATAAACAAGGAATAGAAATTATAACCCCCAGCCTACCCGCATTCTCATTAATCCTTCAGAACACCGGATCACACTGTTTATTAAACCACACAGAACTCAAGCTAGAGCGAACAAGCACCTCCTCCCTTATCTCATAAAGATGAATCAAACGAGCACGTAACCACTGCACATCATTACGATCATAACCATCAGAAGGAAGATCATCCGAAACACATGAACAAGAATGTCTCCATGTCAAATAGTCTAAAATGGCTCTACGATCTATTAAGAAAAACTTATCCTTCCACTTCTTCAAGCTCAAAAGACCATCATCTATAAAACATCCTCTGTATTACGACGTTTGGAGAACGAAAACCAATCCCCTTGTTTACAAAGACATTGAAACACACTAAACAAAGTAACAGTGGGAACAATATTTAAGTCGTGGCATACAACCTCAAATAACACCACCTTATTCAAGGCCAGAGGGACCAACTGAGAAATACGCACCTTGAAATATTTAAGCATGGATAAAAGAAATGTTAAAAAAGGGACATGAACTCCAAAAAACTGGAGAAACTTAGAATAAATGCCTATAGCATCAGCAAGAAGACGATCCATGGTAAACCCATGATCAGGCAAACAAGGATGAAGATCTAGTGGTATACGATAAGTCTTCACCAAATCTTCTTAGAAAGGATGCAAATACGGTTTTTCATATCATTTTTAGACAAGGCGGGAAAATAGGAAAAAGAGGAGAGAGAAAGTACCTATTTTCAAAAAATAAGATGCAGCGGCAAGCAACCAAAAGCTGAGGCAAAGAAGATAAGATGCAACGATGTGGGTAAAAAATCAAAAGGTGAAATTGTGAAAACAAAGGAAAGATATTTATAATGGCTTTGGGAAAATCAACCGTCACCACATAAGCATGATGCAACCCTAGTAAATTATGCAAGAAAAGATCCACATGGTGGCGACACGTTAGCTTTTACCAAGTGAAGCTGGATGAACTACACATTCAAAAACAGTAAAAAAAAAGAGAAGAAGGTTATAACAACCCGTAATTTTCATAAATGTAAATATCCATCTATTAAGTTAGATGATGTACAATCTATCAGTTATATATGACCTCACCTTTTTCAGGGAAATTTTTCGCCTTATTACATTACATTACTTGCTTTGCCAATATCTCAATGTGCAACATTTCTTGCATAACTAAAGTTAACGGGCTCAGGCAACCTATCTATGGCAATCCTATCTTCATATATGTCAAGCAATCATCATAATATATCAAGTCAATATCATAATATCATTTTTACAAAGTACATTATTCCTATAATGTACCATTTGCAACGTTATATCAAAACGGGCTTTAAACCGTTATCGGATATCTCTAAACCCTAATTCCATGAAAGATTAACATCTAAAGTGAATGCACAAGCTACTAAAGTATATGTACAAGTAATATAACATCTCATTTGAAATATAAAATCTCTTCAACTCAAAGAACAAATCTTTAAAAGCTCAGTATACAAGTCATTAAGCTCAATCCCTAAAATAGCCGTTTTACCTCCGTTTTCATCCTCATTTCTTCACTATCACTTATGTTCAAGCTACTATACTCATTTTACAATATATGAACCCTAAATATTCTATTCATAAGCTTTCATACATCTTTTTACACTCAAAACTATAATTCAAAACCCTAAACCCTAAAACCAAACTAGTTTCTAAACCATGACTCGTTTCTTTGTTTTTATCCATTGTAAACCTAAACCAATACTTAAATAAGTTATAATAACATAAATTACAACATTCTCAATCATAATCCATTATCATTTCATCATTCTACTTCAATTATACAAGAAACAAATCTAGAAAACCCTAATTGTGCCCTAATTGTGATTTTGACCCGTTTACTCATTTTCTACCCATTTTAACCTAAACCACCTCTCAAATTTTGATTATAATCCTTAATATATGCCTTAGTTATGAACCCTAAATAAACCCGAAATACAAACCCTTGCAAAATGATCCATTTTAACAATTTTTCTTGCAACCAAGCACCTTACCTCCCTAGATGCTTACAAACATCTCTCTTAAAAATATCTTCCATTTATATTGTTTAAAATTGCACATGATCTTCTTATTTCTTCTAGTGCTAGCCACGACATCAAAAGGGGTAAACACCACATCAAAGCTAGTTTCTAGCTTAACCAACACATATACTAGCCCCTACTCATCACCCTCTAGACCTCCTATGTGTCCTAAACCAGAGCAACAATTTCTTAGCTCTAAGGGATCATTTACCTAAAAATAGCAACCATAACTCTTCAATTTTTCTTCATGCCCCCACTTCCCTCCTCTATAACCCTTACATAGAAGCAATCCATTGCTTATAGATCCTAAGTGATCTTAATAACCTCATTAAGAAAGGAATCAAAAGAACAAAGAACGAAGCCGGAGTCGTTATTTTAGGCGTACGAAACCGAAAGTCCCGAATTCTGACCCCGTTCCGTCCCAAGCCCATAAGCTCAGACCAGGTTCTCTAAGTTTGTTCTTAATTTCATAACGACATAAATGTACATATGCTCTTGCTAAAAATCATAAATATAATAGCTTTAACTCAAAAACTTAAGTGTTTAAGCCTTTTTAGATTCCAAAACCGTACACCCTAAAAACCCTATTTTTCATGTTTGTTTACTTAAACTATGGGTTTAAACTTGTAAACTTCTGTTTTATAATCATCCTAATAAGGCTATGATAATATTAATAAGTACTTTGATCAAGTTATGAAAGAATTTGACCTTAAAACCCGCGCGTTTACGTTTTGAAACCCTAATCTGACCCGTTTTGCTTCCTAGCTTAACGAATCGTTATTTTAAACTTGCGTTGAGTTAAATCTTCATATTTTAGTTTATTATAACTTATAAATATCTTTTGAAATGTTAAAATAAGCTTGCATGGCAATTTGGACATGTTTTGTAATTATAATCCATGCAAGGGGTATATATCGTAACTTTCAGAAACTTATAACTAAAAGGACTAAAAATGTCATTTTATCAAAGTTATAACTATAGGGGTCTATTATGTCACTTTTCAAAGTCCAAGGTTTACTTGGTATATCTTTCAAAGTTGAAGGACCAAAGTCGTAAAAATGCAAACCTAGGGGTCTACTTGCAATTTTCCAAACCCAGGGTCTAAAATGTAACATTTTGAAAAAGTATAAAAACACATTCAAAACATTACCAGACATAACTTTAATTAACGCTTCTCGTGCTTAACATTTCCAGATATTGAATAAAACGCTTAAAACCGATCATCCGGAAGCTATATTGTACCACAATACTAGGGAGCTTCATATTAAGAGGTTTCATCTTGGTATTACGTTCTGACTGAGTTTGCTGGGTTTATGATTTAAAGTGCCCTGACTCCTCAAACGTTTACTGAATGACTTCTGAATTATGATGGCCCGAACGGTGATACAATAATTCTAAACTCTTCAATCAAACTCATAACTCTTAAACCAAAGTTCTAGAGTACAATCTTCCTAAGACTTGACATATTTACCAGTCATGTGCTGACGTGGTTTGTTTACATCATTTACTATATCAAACCTCCCCGTTAAGATTGAGATTAGGGTCGTCATCATTCATTCAGAATATTTATTACATCTACCTACCAGGTGAAGTTCATAACCTCGCCTTTACTTATTTTACATGTTTTATAAACCCGCGAGGGGGATACATGCTTGTTACAAACTCTTTTACATACTCATTTATCTTATAACAATGTGATTACTTTTCAAAGGCTTAATGAATTCATAACCCCATATTTCAATCTTTTGAATACTTTATAAACATGTGATACCTGATATAAACCATGAATGCAAGTGTTTTTTTCAAATGTATGTTATCCAGATATATTATTGCCTAAGTAGCTTCCAGTGCCATTATTTCCATATCATGAATCATTAATTACTTGCATTGCGAGTGAACGCGAATATTGTGAATAGATCTATTGGGGGTGACGGCTCCCGTTTGTATACCCATGCTTGGGGTAGCCAAACGCACTATATTTGTCCTAATAGGTAACCTTGGCAAGTTATCTTTTCCACGGGGACATCTGTCCCTAACCAAATATCACACATGATTCCCTGATTTAACGTATGATGTCCATGACTTAGTTACAATAATAATTACCGCTGATTTTCCATGATAATTGTATTCGTTACAATTATTACCATTATAATGACTTGCATTCAACCATATGATAATATTCAACTGTTTTCCCATGATAATACTATTCTCCATAATAATACTGATCTCCATGATAATTATCCCAGTAATGCCAATATTTCCATTATAACTTGTATTCAACTATTACATTTCAAACTTATGAATTTCACTCAACCTTTGTGTTGACCCTTTTTAGCATGTTTATCTCAGGTAATTGAGCAAGTTGCGGTACGGAGTGGCATGGACTCGAAGATGGCTGAACTGTTATCATTCAAACATGATGTTTTAGATTTTGGGACCTGCATTTTGTAAAAACTCTGATTATAATGAATGATAACTAAAATTTTCCAACAACGTCTCTTTTAAAGTTGTTTTCTATGATTATGAATGTGTAGATCCATGAAGTAATACCCCAGATTACTTTCTTCACGCTGCTATATTGTAAAAATGGGGGTGTTACACACCATTACTTAGATCCTAAGATATATTATAATTAAACTAAAGGATGCTTTATGCGGATGCGTTAATTGTGACAGGATTAATCGTGTCTAGGTCTTAGGATGATGTCTCGCCTAAGTCTTAAGAATGATATGCCGCTTCGAGATAAGTAAATCATTGCACTAAAACAAACAAACTAACACTGAACTGGATTTAATATGGCTATTACAGTTTTCTATCATTTGGCTTATACCGCTTTTCTATCTTTTAATTTTCTTCTTTTTTGTTTATTGTGTATTGAATTGATATTTGTCATCACCAAACCTGTGCTAGTCTCTTATGCTGAAAACCCCCATATCATTAGACAACGTTATATAGCATAGGTTTAACCAGTAAATAGACTAATTTAAACTAATAAAAAATACTGATAGAATAATAGGATTAATGTTTCGCTCGTTATGTTCGACACCCAACTTACCGCGAACTGCCATCTTGAAACGGGTACTCATGCCCGTTAAAGTGTTGTTTAGTTTGTCGGCTAAATATAAATTAAAACTTGATAAATCAAATATTGCCCCCACACGACATGCAATCAGGTTCATGACGCCGCTGTCGGGAGTGAAGTTCTTTAATCTTATTTTATTAGTATTTTAGAGTGAAGCTTGGATTAATTTGCTATATTTTTTGTGTTTTGTTTTTTTGTGTTTTGATTTTTGCATTGTATAGTTTGCATATTGTGTGTTTGTAATGTTTTTTTCATCTGATTGTTTACAGTCTACTATTCACTTTTTTGAGTCGAATACTCAATACGGCGTATTCAACTTCTTGGATACGGCGTATAAATTTTTTCAAACCAATACAGTGTATTCGACCCTATCATCAATACAGCGTATTCAGTTAACTGAATACGACGTATTAAGCTATTTGACAGTCTTCTTTTCTAGCAAGTTTATCACAGGTAAAAATGGACGACCCCAACATTACCATGGAAGAGTATATCAGGCTTGAGGAAGAAAGAGCTCGTAGGAATGGTAAGGTATATAACTAGGAAACTGCTAAGTATGGTAAGATCTGGTATGATGAAGACGTTCACGACCTCAGATCTGTTGAAACTGAATTCCCATCTATAGTCCTCAATGATACATCAACATCTGACACAGTACTCTCGTATGAACGATAAGTCCTCTTAATGAAAGCGAATTTGACTTTAGAATATCGTTTGACGAATTCGACGATGATGATTACACGGTGATTTTTGACGAAAATTCATTTTCTTATAAAATAATTTCTGTCAATAACTTAAAAACGGATTTGGAAAACAATAATGACAATACAATATACCTTTGCCTCCACCACCCGAACCTACGGTCAGTTATTTTAATGATTTACACTACTTTAATGATCTTGAGAATGAATTTCCAGCCATTGTTTACAATGATGGTCTAACGTCTAAATTGGGTTTCTTAACTGAACCTACTATAAGTCCTCAACATATCGATGAATTTAATTTCAAAGATGAAACATCATTGTCCAAATGTAATGAAAAGGAACAAAACATTTTATACTTTAATGATTTATTTCCTTTTAACGTAATTTATCCCGATGATCAAAAATCGGATACGGACGATGATAATGATAAATTCGATAATTGGGCTACCATCGGGGGATATGTCTGTCCATACCATTACTAATGTAATAAACTCGATAACCAAAGGTCAAATATGCTTTTGGAAACAAGTCATGATACATCTCATTAACGATGATGATATGACAAAAGACGTTGTGCTCGACATGAAATTTTGCAAGAAATACGCAACATGCCAAATGATTATGAAGAAGTTCGCTCTCGAGGATGAGTACGAGCAAATTATGAAGGATGAATGAAAAAGAGAAAAAAGGTCGAACTTAAAAACCAGCTGAAATAAAAGTGCTTCCTAGGAGACAACCCGGTCATTTTAATTGTTTGTCGCATTTTAATTATTTGTTGCATTTTAATTGTTTGTTGCATGAGTCTGTCTTCCCAGACACTCTATACGGCGTATCGAACCCCTCTAGATATGGCGTATAAAGATGTCTGGACGTTATCAATTTTATAACTAAATATTTAATTTCCAGTATTTAATTGTTTTTACTGGAACAATACGGCGTATCTTAGGGTTTGGGATACGACGTATTGATCCCTGTACAGTCGTGTGTTTAATTGTTTTCTTGTACCATTGTAGCGAGATAGAA
>BQNB010144327.1:0-13956 GCA_026074375.1 Tanacetum coccineum
GATCCTCTCGTTCGAACGGCTAGTTCGATCCTCTCGTTCGAACGGCTAGTTCGATCCTCTCGTTCGAACGGCTAGTTCGATTCTAACTAGAAGTCGCTCGTTCGATTCAAACAAGAAGTCGCTCGTTCGATTCAAACAAGAAGTCGCTCGTTCGGTCCTCTCGTTCGATTCACTAGTTCGATCCTAACTATTACGAAACCCAAATTTTCAAAACTCAATAAAACACGATTTTTAATGATTTTTAGCAAAAATTCTTGTACAACTAGTATTACTAACCCTATAGGAACAATAAAAATGAAAACTTTAAGGTTTTTAAGCCAAAAAATTTTTATCACTAAATTGATCTTTGTAAAGGTTTTGAACACAAATCAAACACAAAAATCTAAACACACCACGCCATGGCTCTTGATACCAATTGTAGAATACTAGTAATCTAATGAATCAACCAAGAACAATAAGTGAGATGTGGGTTGGATTGTTAGAGAGAAACTTGGATGGAATGGATGAATGTATTATGGAATGTGTGAAAACAAATGGAACAACCAACCCTCTCCAAGACTAGGAGAGGGTGTATAAATACTACCATGGCCGGCCCATGGGCTGGAGTTGGGCCACCCATGGGCCTTGGGCCGGACTAGATTACTAATCTAATCCTTATACTAACTACGAGCTAAGACTTGATACAACTTTGGAAGTGACCGACACTTTTCGTGATTCCAACAGTCGTAGAACTTGAACCTTTGTTAACGATTTATTGATCAAAACGATGAATGGTGCACAAATTTTAAGGTTTAAATGAGAAACGGTTGATTAAAGTTCAAATAAGGACGAACGGTGAAAACTTGTTATAACAAAGAGGGTTATAAAACATGGTAAGGACGAGTGAAGAATGATACTTGAACTCCAGGGACTAATCTTGTAATTTTCGAAATTGTAGTAATGAAAAAAATACGATTTCCCTCTATTTTGTCATCTCTTCCGTTTGAAAATCATTAATATATGTCACGTATATTAAATCCTTCTCGCGGAGTGGTACGGTAATCGTCGGTGAAAACTGAATATACCATGATGATCGAAACGACGACACGGTCACAATGAGATAGGTCTCTAGTCCCGTCATTTAACGTCACACAAACCGAAAAACCGAAAATACTTAAACGAGTACTCGTTCGGTCCAAGTCGATTATCACTCGTTCGGTCCTATAGAAAAGAGCTCGTTCGGTCCTACAAAGATTCTCCTCGTTCGGTCCTTGAGTTGTTTCACTCGTTCGGTCCTTGAGTTGTTTCACTCGATCGGTTGTACAAGGTTTCCTCTCGTTCGGTTGTTGCTAAAGAAACTCGTTCGGTCCCCTTTGAAATTTCACTTGTTCGACTCTTAAACAAAAAAACTCGTTCGGCTCTTATGTAGCAGAACTCGTTCGGCTGTTGTTATAACCTACTCGTTCGGCTGTCTTTGAGAGGATAAGCTAGTTCGGCTCAAGCTCTTGCGACTAGATCGGGTCACACTTTTTTCTACAAATAAGCCATGACTTGAAGCCTTAAAGGATTCTAACTTTTTTTTTAGACACTGGTGTATTAGCCCAAAATATATAAGACGTGAGCCCAACATCTTATAAGAAAATTCATTTAGCCGAATGAAAAAAAAACAAATAAGTCGTATCCAATAAGCTCGAATAAGCACTACCATAATGAAACCACTAAACCCACCCGTGGCGAGTGATACCAAATGTTTGACAAGGTGACAAAACCAAACGGACCATAAAGATAAACCCGACCCAAGAGTATGTTGCCATGGCTCTTGATACCAATTGAAGAATCTACGAAAACTATGATCCGGTGGTCTTGGTGAGTCAAACCACATGATAGCCATTTTAGTGAGAGAAAGTAGTGAGATGTGTGATTTGATGGAAAATGGATGAAGGATACAAATGAGTCAACAATGCCAAATGACTCAACCAATCTATGGAAGCCAAAGAGGGGTATATATAGCTTATACGCCTCTAAACTATACATAGTTGCAAATCATATCATTAACCATTGTTTTTTTGAAAAAACAATTTTTGTCACTCTTTGAGACCATCCAAGAATTTGTGATTGATTTTCAAAATCAGTTTTAGATTGAGGTTCTTGGTTGAAAATTTTGGACTTTTTGTTAGGTAAAACACCGGTGGTTTTACCATCGTCTCGATCAAAAAGTTTATTATGAATGGTTCTCATGCTACGGATATATCTTTTGAGATCATTTTTCAGATCATTGTTTAATTCTGTGAGCGATTTCTCGGGATCATATGGATCATGATGGGATTGACGAGAAAATGAATTATGAGAATCTTGGTTTTGATAATCTTCAGATCGGATGTAATTTGCTTCATGACGTTCACACATCGGCGTGTCATCGTTCATGTTGTTTTTAGAAGCGTTTCCATTTCTAAGCTCATTATATTTCTCACGCATACCATGCAATTCTTCATTTAAGCTTATAATTTGAGAATCCATAGCCTTCAATTTTTCCATAAATCGAGAATTATCAGTCTTACTATCACCTCCATCGGCGAAGGAAATAGATTTTCGATGATGTTCGTTTTTAGATTTAATGGGCCAATCATGTTTGAAAAGGACTTTATCATCAAGAAATTAAAAGCTTGATTTGCAGTTTTGTAGAGGAAGATTCCTCCAGCTGTTACGTCCAGGATTCCTTGAGTAGGTTCGTCTAGACCATGATAGAATATTTAAATAATAGCTCCTTTGGTTAGATCGTGCCCATGGCATTTTCGAAGCATGTTCTTGAGTCGTAACCAAGCGTCAGTTAGACTTTCACATACGAGTTGAGAGAAATTTTTGATTTCAAGTAAAAGATGGTTAATAACAAAGGTGGAAAGAATCTGTTTATAAAAGCTTTTCTCATTTGTTCCCACGATGTTATAGATTCTTCATTAAGTTCGTTAAACCAGGTTTTAGCTTTATCGGATAGGGAATAGGGAAATATTAAAAGCTTTACGGCTTCATTATGAGTTTCACCGTATTTGAACATGTTGCAGATTGCGAGAAATTCACGGATGTGGTCATGCGGATCGGCCCGCAGATAACCATCGAATTTATTTTCCAAAATCATTTTTCAGTGGGTACTATTTATAACAAAGTTGTCATCAACATCGAGTTGAATAATTGCAGAATTAGGAGTCGGTGCTACAGTCTTAGCACTTTCCCACATAGGCTGATCATCAGGATCAAGAATTATTTGTTTGGGTTCGACATCCTCTTCGGGTATATTTATGATGACAAAATCGTTAACGGAAGAATGATGAGTTGAAGATTTGAGTGATTCGATCTGAATGGATTCTTTTTGGATAGTTTTAAATTTACAAGTCCTTGTTATTAAATTTTTATTTAAATTATATATTAGATTCACAAGTTGTTTTCCGAAAGATAAGTGATTTATGCATACGTTAAGCATTTTGCAAAAAGACATTTATATATATATATAGTTAAGGCTAATAGGATAATATTCAAAATAATGTAAATTATTTTCATATATTTTTTATAATTATTTTATTTTTATAGATTTATATATATAGATATATTTTAATTTAATTATATATAGCAAATAAGGATAAATAACTAAAAGTTTTTTTTTTGGATAGGTAAAGCGTACTTTAGGAAAATTGCGCCGGCTTTTCTGAAAATTTTATGGTTTTTTTTAATATTATGATAAACTAGATAATTACAAATACACAACAATATAATCAGATAAAATACAATTCCAAATGATTATGGAACCTTAGACTGGAAGATTGGGAGTTTTGTTTTTTGAAATAAGATTCTGTTTGTGAAAATTTATAGAAAGTGCGGCGTACTTGGGTAAAGTATGGCGTACTTTCTGGGTTTTCAGGAAAACCGGCGCACAATAGTTTCACCTGGAGTCCAAGGGAGACCACACTTTACATAATTTTTGTATTTAATCGTTCAAATTATGAATCCTGTAAGAATTATAAGTTTTCAATATAGGATTTCTTCTATCTCTTATTGTGTTTTGATTACCATGAGCGGCTAAGTACTTAAAGTGTTGGCCTAGTGATGTGTGCTTTCCAAGCTTTAAATTTATAATACTAGAAATACCGATTTTTACTAAAACACAACACTCGGGAAGTATACCCGGTCGTGTATAGTATAGCTTTAGGTAAGTCCAGGTCGTTCCACGGGAATTGAAGTTTTCACATTTTGTAATTAAGGTGCTAAGGTTAATAAGATTGTCACGGATCAAATTAACCAAGACGAGCATATATCGAATAATGCAAAGAAAGAAATTAAAAGATGATTCAATCAAATGATTAAGGTATGTTTGTTTAGGCAATGATCATTGGGATAATGAAGTGTTTAGAATAGTGTTTATAAGTTTAGAAAATATAGTTATCACAAGTTATAAATCCTTTCGGCCTTTAAATATAACTAGTGATTATATCGATTAATAACAACAAATCCTTTCGGCCTTTATAAGCTATTATAACCAATATATTATATGGATTGATTAAACACATATATAAAAGAACCCTTTCAGCCTATTTTCTTATATAAAATATGTTTAACCAATTCAATAAACACATACCCAAACACTCCATATCCAAGATCACATTATGCCAAAACAAGCAGAAGAACACTACTCCATAATCAAAGTAACAAAAACATAACATTCATCATGAATTCAGAATACTTCATATTAAAAGAGTTGTAGAAATTATACCAACGTTTACAAGATCAACGATTCGACAATTAGTTCTCCCAAACGAAAACTATAATAAAACCCAAGCTATTGATTCCAATCGACCCGAACCCTTAAGGTGCTGTAACCACCCTTGAAATTCGTGATTAAATGGTGTGGGTGATGAGAGAATTGTTGTGGAGGTGTGTGTAAAATGAGATAAATCCTTCTCTATTTATAGGCTGATTTTGGGTAGAAGTGTGGCGCACTTGAGAAAAAGTGTGGCACACTTAGGGAATTAATGCACTCAACATTTATTGGGACTTAACCGTTTCTTTGGGAAGTTTGAACGAAAGTGCGGCGCACGTACAATATTGTGCGGCGGTTTTAGAACTTGATCAGAAGTGTTGCGCACAAGAGAAAAGTGTGTCGTACTTTGGCATTTTCTTGGATCTTCTACTGGTGATTTGTATGTGAGGAGATGATTTCGTCTAAGGTTAATATGAGGGGTATTTATAGGGTAAAGGTAACTTGGGGACCAAGTTAGGAATGAATGTGGACGGATTATGGACCAGATACCGCGAATTAAATTGTTTTCTCCATAAAATTGTTGTAAATCAATAGGAAATCCGCAATCTTGGTAATACTTTAGGCTCTGAACATTTTTTCCATAATTTAGATAATTAAATTCTCTTGTCGTGGCCGCTTGAATCAACTAAATTCAAGACCATATGACCGAGTTATGGCCAAAATAGTGAATAGGTGTCGGGAGATCATTAACTTGAGTTATTTCTTCGTTTAAGCTTCAATTCTTCGTGTAATCTTTTGTATTCTTCCACGACACATACCTAGAAATTATAATAGAAAATATACTTGATTAAGTACCAAAAGTTAACGAGAAATGATCAAATAAATGCAAATAACGCCGCCGAAAACATGTATAATTTAGGCGTTATCAAATCCCTCCACACTTAGCTATTGCTTGCCCTCATGCAATCAAAGCGAAAAAAAGATCATTTATCGTGACGTGGAGAAAAATCATTTTAGCATTAACAAGTGTTTACCACTTTTATAACTTTAACAAAGCACCTCACATAGGGAAAGTGTTTGTTTTTGAATTTACACGAGTCACTCAGATAGGGTTTTGTATTTGTGAAGACACTCAATTGCACAGACATAATCTAGGTCGCTACCATATGCTTGTACTAGACACATAAACATGCCCGTTGCGGCGTGAGCACCTAGACAGAAATCTCAAAGAGGCAAAACGTGATAACAATAGAGGTGAGCAGCATGACTTGATTCCATGTGCCAGAACTTTTCCTTATACTTCGAACTTTATTTTTTTTTCTCTTTCATTTTTTTCGTGTTTTTTTAATTCAGATTTTATGATAACTAAGGCTGGCACAAAACTTCTTCTTCATCGAGCATATTTTTCTTGCTCTTGGGATACTTTGAGGATCTCAACACTAAAAGCGAGTGCTGCAGATACATGATTACATAGGGATTTATTTCACCTCTTATCATACGACTTTGTCTATAAACTAACCTCACTATGGTCTAGTAAATGATGATCAAGCACAAGTTCTAGAGCTACTAAATTACCGGCCCACTCATATAACTTTATACCAATACCAATGTTCCAGAAAAGGTGACAAAGACCAAACGTACACATCCGTAACGACGGAGTAGACACATATGACTGCATTCAACCCTAACTCGAACAAGCTAAAGGCAAAAATTATCTTGGGTATCAAAGATGGCTACCCGAATTCTTTAAGGCTAAATTTCTCACAATTTTAGTGGGTTGATTTTGTGCTAGTTAAAATGTCAATCCGATTGGATTTGCCTTTCTAAGCGTATGCATTTTTAATTTTGAAAGGAAAGTATATATTAATTTTTTTAATTTTTCAGAAAATATCAGTTGAAAGTTTAAAAATTTCTGCAGGGCAAACATGGAAGGACATGATTAATTTTTCCTATTTGCTACCCCTCCACACTTAAGTGGAGCATTATGCGTAAAATTAAAACTTCCCGGGGCTCATAAGTGCTTTGCTGAATTATGAAGGATATGGCGTGAAACGAAGTGCCAAGCATGTGTATTCTACCACATGTAATATAATAAATATATAATTCTCCAAGTGTAAAATGCCAACCACCAATCCAAGCTCCACCTGTTTTATTTAATCTGCAAAATAAACACAACTACAAGAATAATATTAAATACAAAAGCGCACTTTCGTTGGCACCACGGTTGCATTAGCATATGCAACAAGCCTTTAAACCCCTCGGTGTCCCGAGTGGACGAGTTATAGTCTCGTGAGGGTTTCCAGCGAACACACCCACAAAGTTTGATAAATTCTTTTTAGATGCAGAAATTGAGTAAGAAACACACGGGCCCATGTACATCAAACTTATCAAACTGCAAAAAAAATTATTTTATATTTATATATTTTTTAGTTTTTTTATAGGTTTATTATTATTTAATATTACTAATATTATTATACTCAACTTGATTCAGGATACCTTAATGATACGGTTCAAGTAGGAATGATCAACATTTAAACGTTTAGGGTATGGTATTTTTGGTATGTAATCACGAAAAGGATATTCTTCTGTTTTGACCTCTTGATAGTTTCCTTTCGATGTTTTAACAGGGCGGTCTTTTTTGATTTTATTGTTAACGATAATAGAAGGTGGTGAATCTTTTTGAGTTTTCGGAGAATCATCGGACTTTTCACTCCCGGTGAATACGACATTCACTTGCTCGGTGTGAGCTTGAGGAGGAGGAGGAGGGTCAGTCCTATCGGTTTGTTC
The DNA here is from genome assembly GCA_026074375.1 of Tanacetum coccineum. NCBI lineage: Eukaryota > Viridiplantae > Streptophyta > Magnoliopsida > Asterales > Asteraceae > Tanacetum > Tanacetum coccineum. Next base: position 7,514 of record BQNB010144327.1, read on the forward strand.
TGAAGATACATTTTGAGATTTTGACCACTCATCTATTTTTCTTTCCATGTTTTTAATTTTAATTTGGAAATCCTTTTCATTTTGCTTCATCTTTAGAATCATATCATTAATATTGTTCTTGACAAATATATTTGAAACTCTTTGATCATCCAAGAATTTAGTCATTAATTTTTCAAAATCAGTTTTAGATTGAGGTTCTTAGTTGATAGGTTTAGACTTTTTGTTAGGTAAAACACCGGTGGTTTTACAATCGTCGCTGTCATAAAGTTTCCAATGAATAGTTCTCATGCTACGAATACATATTTTGAAATGTTCGAGATCATTTTTCACATCATTGTTTAATTCTGTGAGCGATTTCTCGGAATTATTACATCATGATGGGATTGGTAAGAATACGAGTCTTGAGAATTTCGGTTTTAATAACCTTCAGATTGGATGTAATTTACTTCATGATGTTCACACATTGGCGTGTCATCGTTCTTAGAAGCGTGGTTACCACCGCGGTTGTTATAATTCTTACGTATCTCATGCATCTCCTTTTTTAATCTTTGGAATTGAGAATTCATTTTTATAGTTAGAGCCTCCAATTTTTCCATTAATCGAGAATTATCATTATTACTATCACTTCCATCGGCGAAGGAAACAGTTTTTTGATGATGATCGTTTAGAGATTTAGTGGACCAATCAAGTTTGAAAAGGGACTTTGTCATCAAGAAATTAAAAAGCTTGATTCGGACTTTTGTAGAGGAAGATTCCTCCGGCAGTTTTGTCTAGGATTGCTTGAGTGGATTCGTTTAGACCGTGATAGAATACTTAAATAATAGCTCCTTTGGTCAGACCGTGCCCATGGCATTTTCGAAGCATGTTCAGGAGAGAGTGCAGTATTTATAGGCAGGGAAATCCAACGGTCAGCTGGTGGCGGTCCCGGCGGTCCCATATATATATGGGGGCCGCCCTAGGCACTAAGGGGGCCGCCCCTAGACTGACGCTCTGATTTTTTTCCTTTTGTGGGGAAGGTTTATCTGGCTGAGCTATATTCAGTAAATGACCATATTTTGAAATTCATAATAATTACCAAATAAAAGCATTTCTTTATAATTCAAAAATAATTTGTCTAAATAATTTTTGAGAAATAGTTTTGTTGTATTTATAAAAATATAAAGTTTAAGACAAAAACTTATTTCTTTGATCATCCTACAAGTTTAATATTGTTTGTACATACCTTATGTGATTTACGTCGGGTGTAAACCAATGTCCGTCTTGATGAATACTTGAGACGTCGAGAGATGTTGATACGTGTATGCATTGATGATTTGTGATTACGAGTAACTTGCGCACTTTACGTTACGTATTACAAGTTACATGTTTGTCATCATCAAAATATAAAGAGATTGTATAGATTAAATATCGTAATATTTGCACTAACAATCTCCCCCTTTTTGATGATGACAAAATATGTAAACTATAACACATAGTAAAGTTTAAAAGTTACTCGTTTACACTCCCTTCCCCCCCTTTTGTCAAAGCAAAAAGGTATAATGTGGATTATGGTTGGAGCATATAGGATGGAGGTTTGAGAAGAAGACATGAGAAGAGGGTATGTGCTCCGAGTATATAGGTTTGAATTAAGAGGAGAAGATGTATGTTCCTTGGATAGTTTATAAAAGGTCATGAGAGATGAGAAGTAGGCAAGAGAAGAAGGTAGGTACTTTGAGTGTGACGTTCACACATCGGAGTGTCATCGTTCAGGTGGTTTTTTAGAAGTGTTTCCCTCTCTAAGCTCATTGTACACATATCTTCTAATTCTTCATTTAAGCTTATAATTTGAGAATCCATAGCCTTCAATTTTTCCATAAATCGAGAATTATCATTATTACTATCACTTCCATCGGCGAAGGAAACAAATTTTTGACGATGTTCGTTTTGAGATTTAGTGGACCAATCAAGGTTGAAAAGGACTTTGTCCTCAAGAAATTGAAAAGCTTGATTTGGACTTTTGTAGAGGAAGATTCCTCCGGCAGTTATGTCCAGGATTGCTTGAGTGGATTCGTCTAGACCGTGATAGAATATTTGAATAATAGCTCTTTTGGTCAGACCGTGCCCATGACATTTTCGAAGCATGTTCTTAAGTCGTAACCAGGCTTCGGTTAGACTTTCACATACGAGTTGAGAGAAATTTCTGATTTCAAGTAAAAGACGGTTAAACAATGAAGGTGGAAAAAATTTGTTTATAAAATCTTTTCTCATTTGTTCCCACGATGTTATAGACTCTTCATTAAGTTCGTTAAACCATGTTTTATAGCTTATCGGATAGGTAATAAGGAAATATCAAGACTTGACAACGCTTCACTTTTGAGTTTTACCCGTATATAACATGTTCAGATTGCGAGAAATTCATCGGATTGTGGTCCATTTCGATCGCTCGCATATAACCATCAGTATTTATTTTCCCGAATCATATTTAAGTGAGTACTATTGATAACAAAGTTGTCATCAACATTGGGTTGAACAATGGCAGAATTAGGAGTTGGTGCTACAGTCTTAGCACTTTCCCACATAGGCTGATCATCGGGATCGAGAATTATCTGTTTGGGTTCGACATCCTCAACAGGTATATTGTATAACGATCAAGTCATAAACTGGTAGAATTTAAATGAAGAATTAGAATGATTGATCTCAACGGATTCTTTCTGGATAGTTTTAATCTTATAAGTCCTTGCTTTTAAACTTTTATTAAATTTATATATTAGATTGTCATTTTTGGTAGTAATCTTCGCGGTAACATCATTGGCAAAGGTACGATTTCTAATGACTCTCTCAAAATAGATAATGTAGAACATGTTGATAACTTAGGATTTAACTTGCTAAGTATAGGATAAATATGTAACAATAAGTGTAGAGTAACTTTCTCTGAATATGATAGTGAAATCACTAAGGATGGTAAAGTCATAGGTAGAGGTATTAGGAAGAAAGGCTTATATGTGATGAAATTAGGAAATAAGCCAAATGATCAAATTTGTCTAGCAACGATTGATAAAAATTCCATATTGTGGAATAGGAGATTAGGTCACGCAAATATGCGTCTCATTCAATCGTTCGCTTCCAAGGAATTAGTTAGAAACCTACCTAAGCTTAAGTTAGATCAACATTTTTGTAATGCTTGCAAAATGGGAAAACAAGCTCGTGCTAGTCATAAAGCTAAGAATATAGTCTCAACGACTAGATGCTTAGAACTTCTCCATATGGATCTCTTCGGTCCATCCGCTGTACAAAGTTACGAACGAAACCGTTACACCCTAGTCATAGTAGATGACTACTCTAGGTATATGATGTGTGTTTTTCAAGTTTTAAATTTATAATACTAGAAATACCGATTTTTACTAAAAACACTACACTCGGGAAGTATACCCGTTCATGTATAGTATAGCTTTAGGTAAGTCCAGGTCGTTCCACGGGAATTGAAGTTTTCACAGTTTGTAATTAAGGTGCTAAGGCTAAGATGATTGTCACGGATCAAATTAACCAAGACGAGTATATATCGAATAATGCAAAGAAAGCAATTAAAGGATGATTCAATCAAATGATTAAGGTATGTTTGTTTAGGCAATGATCATTTAGATAATAATGTGTTTGGAATAGTGTTTATAAGTTTAGAAAATATAGTTATCACAAGTTATAAATCCTTTCGGCCTTTAAATATAACTAGTGATTATATTGATTAATAACAACAAATCCTTTCGGCCTTTATAAGTTATTATAACCAATAAATTAGATGGATTGATAGAACACATTTATAAAGAAACCTTTCGGCTTATTTTCTTATATAAAATATGTTTTACCAATTCAATAAACACATACCCAAACGCTCCATATCCAAGATCACATTATGCCAAAACAAACATAAGAACACCACTCCATAATCAAAGTAACAAAACACATAACATTTATCATGAATTCAGAATACTTCATATTAAAAGAGTTATAGAAATTATACCAACGTTTACAAGATCAACAATTTGACAATTAGTTCTCCCAAATGAAAACTATAATAAAAACCAAGCTATTGATTCCAATCGACCCGAACCCTTAAGGTGCTGTCACCACCCTTGAAATTCGTGATTAGATGGTGTGGGGTGATGAGAGAATTGTTGTGGAGGTGTGTAAGAGTGATATGATGTGTTTCAAAAGCTTTAAATTTATAAGACTGAAAATACCGATTAATTATGGGAAACACACGGGTAAAAGTATAACCCACGTATGTAGTATAATCTTTTTAGGTAAGACCAGGTCGTTCCACAGGGATTAGAGTAGTGTTCAAATAATCAGCAAGAGAATAGACTTTAACTATTTTGAAAGTAACTTTAGTTTTACCAGTGATAATAAAGATGACTACTCGGATAGTTGAAAATAATTTATAAGTGTTTGAAATGATTTGACCATGAGAGTGGGGCATTAATTTATAAAGGCGATTTCTCGTCAGAAAACGTTTTCACAAATCAACTTGTTTTAACTTAAGACTTATATTTAGTTAACTAGACCAAATGTGTCACTCAAATAATCCAGTTACTATTATATCAAAGCTTATTTTGTTTATCAATTTACGAAAGTGGATTTCTCAGCACAGACGTTAAAGACCATAGACAAATCTTTAAAACCACATAGATCATAACGGGTCTTTCGACCTATACCGATATGATTATATAATCTAGGTTGATAAGCAAAAGTAGATAAGATAAGATATGACAGGGTTGCAATATAAGCTTAAGATTAAGATGATCAAGATTATACCAAACGCTTATTCATTATCGTAACTTCACCGAGTAGTCATGAGAGATTTAGCCTCTCATGGCTAAGGAGTTCATAACAAAATCACACTTTACATTAACTTCCATAATTTCAACAACTAAGTAAGAAAACTTCTTCGTTCTTGATCGTTAGATCTTTTTCTTCAAGAGAGGAGGTGTTTCTAGGTGTTTTGGTTGGTAGTAGGGAAGTGTGTGTGTGTGGAGTAGTGAGAGTGATTGTGTGTGGGATGATTTGGAATGCAAAAATCGTCCTCTATTTATAGGCTAAAATTTGGAAAAAGTGCGCCGGTTTTAGAATTAAGTGCGGCGCACTTGAGGAGTTAATGCGATGGTCATTTAATGTTTTGACTGGAAGTGCAGCGCACTTACAAATAAGTGCGGCGGTTTTGGTGAGTTAATGCAGGTGCATTTATTAGACTTTAATTCTTCTGACTTCGGGAAAAGTGCGGCGAACAAAGATATAGGTGCGCCGATTTTAGAGGCTTCATAAGAAAGTGTGGCAAACTTTGTAGAAAGTGCGGCGAACTTCTTGAACTTTTAAATAGAAAATTTTCTTTTCTTGTATTTGCTGATCTTTAAGCTTGAGTCTTTAGAGTCTTCAAGTGAACCTATAAGCAATTTAAGCTTGATTAAGTATCAAAAGTTCACGATAAATGATAAAATAAACATAGCAATTAAAGCGAGAAAACAAGATCATTTATCGTGACGTGGAGAAAAAATCATTTTATCTTTAACAAGTGTTTACTAGTTTTATAACTTTTCAGGCATTGACATATAACAGAGCACCTCACATAGGGAAAATGTTTGTTTTTAAATTCACACGAGTCACTCAGATAGGGTTTTGTATTTGTGAAGTCACTCAATTGCATAGACATAATCTAGGCCGCTACCATATGCTTGTACTAGACACATAAACATGCCCGTTGCGGTGTGAGTACCTAGACAGAAATCTCAAAGAGGCAAAACGTGATAATGATGAGGGTGAATAGCAGATACTTGATTCCATGTGCCAGAACTTTGCCTTATACTTCAAACTTTTTTTTATAATTTTTTTCTTTTCTCTTTTTTTTTCTTCTTTTTTTTCTTCATCGAGCATATTTTTCTTGCTCTTGGGATACTTTGGGGATCTCAACACTAAAAGCGAGTGCTGCAGATACATGATTACATAGGGATTTATTTCACCTCTTATCATACGACTTTGTCTATAAATTAACCTTACTGCGGTCTAGTAAATGATGATCAAGCACAAGTTCTAGAGCTACTAAATTACTGGTCCACTCATATAACTTTATACCAATACCAATGTTCTAGAGCTACTAAATCCCCGGCAACGGCGCCAAAAACTTTGATGTGTGTTTTCCAAGTTTTAAATTTATAATACTAGAAATACCGATTTTACTAAAACACAACACTCAGGAAGTATACCAGGTCGTTCTACGGGAATTGAAGTTTTCACAGTTTATAATTTAGGTGCTAAGGTTAATAAGATTGTCACAGATCAAATTAAACAAAACGAGCATATATCGAATAATGCAAAGAAAGCAATTAAAAGATGATCAAATCAAATAATTAAGGTATGTTTGTGTGGTATATCTTATATCATAACAGGAGGTCGATTCATGGACTTGGCTAGTTTCT
>BQNB010144328.1:0-16870 GCA_026074375.1 Tanacetum coccineum
AAGCTATCTACACCAAGACATCAAAAGACTCAACACTACTAATAGGAGTCTATGTAGATGATCTAATTATCACCGGCACACCAAAGAAGGAAATTGACATGTTTAAAGCTCAAATGGAAGAAAAATTTGAAATGAGTGATCTAGGATTATTAGCCTACTATCTTGGAATAGAAGTCACACAAACTGAAGGTGACATATCTATAAGGCAATCCGCCTATGCGATCAAAATCCTAAAGGAAGCTGGAATGATAGACTGCAACGAGACATTGATACCAATGGATCCAGGAACAAGACTAACGAAGATTACGGAAGGAACAATGGTCAATTCAACCGAATATCGAAGCTTAATTAGATGCTTAAGATATCTGCTTCACACAAGACCCGACTTAAGTTATTCTGTAGGATTACTTAGTCGTTTTATGCAAGAACCACGAGAGCAACATATGAAAGCTATAAGACAAGTACTACGCTATGTTAAAGGAACAAAAGATTATGGAATCACCTACAAGCATAACGGAGGAAACAAGATATATGGATACAACGACAGTAGCTACGGAGTCAACACTCAAGAAGAAAAGGGAACTACCGGCATAATATTCTACTATGGTGAATCACCAATCAGCTGGAGTACACAAAAACAAGCCACTGTAGCACTATCATCATGTGAATCAGAATTCATCGCAACAACTGCAGCAGCAACACAAGCATTATGGTTAAAGAGACTACTAAGCAAACTTACATATTCTCAAGAAGAAAAGGTTACAATACAAGTTGACAACAAGTCAGCTATAACACTAATGAAGAACCCCGTATTTCATGGAAGGAGCAAACACATCGACACAAAGTATCACTTCATAAGAGAATGTGTTGAAAGAGATGACATACAAGTCGAATTCGTAAGTGGAGAATACCAGAAAGCGGACATACTTACAAAAGCATTATCGAAGATCAAATTCTTAACCATGAGACAACTCATCGAACTAAAAGACCTAACGTCGCAGCGTTTGTGATTAAGGGGGAGAATATTGGGTCGAAACCCATCCAACCTGGTAATCACAAACCCGCTGACAAGACAGTTACAAAATGGCAGTTACATAACTGTAAAACATTTATTTACCAAAGGACGCAACTCTTCACTCGCACCCTTTCATGTAGTATAAATAGGAAACGATTTGTAAACATCAAAGATGATGGCAGATTAAGATTTAATAAAATTTTACATTTCTGGTATATTTTGATTAGAGGTTAGATTTTCGATCCAACAGTTTCCACATCATTGAACCTAAACAAGATGGTATTGCTCATATACCGTTTCAGAAAATCATCACTGTGTTCCCGGTTTCGAATCTAAAGAACAAACCGCACCAATTTTTCAAGGAAAAACAGTTTGCAAATCAAAGAAACACAATCTTTTATCAAGATCTCTGTATCAGGAGACCCCAACGATTGCCACCAAGTGAATACTCACTGGCGAAAAAAGGGTTTCATCCCTACAAACTTTTATCAAGATCAATAACAGGAAAATATACCCAAAAAAAATAAAAGTCTCAGGCACAGTACAAATTTCTCACAGATTCAAAACAAAGAAAAACCACATAAATTGGATAACAAAAGTCTTCACCAAAGGCCGGAAACTCAAACTCATCAACAAGAGGAACAAAACACACCTTTTTGTAGATTTATTAATCGAAACCCTCAAACAGATTCATTCCCGATTCTAGTTATCAAAGAAAACCAATCTTTGCGGCAGGTTTATTAAGTATCTCAAAAATTGTAGCGAAAAACCCATATTTTGCACAATCAAATCAGGGATATCCGTGGTTTACGAACATAATGAAGAGAACAAGGGAGCGATTAAACTCGCCATCTCCATCGGCGGACAAACCACCAAAAAGAGAGGAGATAAACCAGAGACCCCAAGGAGACGAACTCTAAAGAGACGATCTCCCAAAAGAGAGAAAGAGAGGCGGTCGAAATAAAACAAAAGGGGACACACGAGGGTTATAATAACCCTAACAGGTTTTACAAAAAAAACCTCCTCCACTTTTTCATTTTTCTATATAATCAGATTTTAGTTATATAGACTTTTAGTTTTAGGATTTTATAAAAGTTACCCCATAATTTTTAAGCTAGTAACTTTTCCTAAAACCATAGGATAGAAATATATAGTAAACTCAGTTATTACACTACTTTACTTATTTCGAGAGAATAATTTTTAAGGAGTAATTAACCTTAGATTATTCGTTTTAGAATATAAAATCCCCAAGGATAGTTTTTTTGGAAGAAAACTAGTCCCCGTTAAGATTGATAGCCCGTAAGGCACAAAACCAGAGTACTCACCACAAAATCCGACACACTTAGTGTTAGGTATTTTATTTTGGAGATTTTATTTAATATCCTAGAGATATGACGAAAGAAAGTGGAGATACTTCGAAAAAGGAAGTAAGTACTACTAGTACACCCCAATTCCAATGTCCAATTTTAAAACTCTCGAATTACTCATTATGGGCAATTCGAATGCAAATCATTCTCGAAGAAAATGGTTTATGGGAAATGATAGAACCAAATGAAAAAACCTAAGTAGATAACAAAAGAACAAAATGCTATCGCTTTCCTTTACCAAGCTTTACCAGAGAAACAATTGCTTCAAATACAAAACCATAAAACTGAGAAAAAATATATGGGATGCCTTAAAAAACTAGACACATAGGAGAGAAAGAGCTCCAACAAGCAAGGTTGGCAAACACTCAAATCCGAATTTGAGATGATTAACAGAAGGAAGACGAGACCTTCGGACACATTCAATCGCAAACTAACAACATATGTAAACAAAGCAGCCAAGTCTAGGGCATTACAATAGAAGATGAATCATAGTACGTAAACTTATTTAAATGTTGTAACCCGATAGGTATATCAAATAGTTTGCGTATAGAGCAATATCGGATCTAGATGAAATGACACTTAGAAGAAGCCAAATTGGATGACTTAAGAGTATGAAGAAAAGAATTTTAAGTCTAAGAAGGCAACAAATGTGGACAATCAAGAGAAATTATGTTACTCGACCTATGAGAATAAAGGAAAGTATTTTAGAGGAGATGACGTGGAAAACATAAAATTCTCCAAGGAGGAAACCCATGAGAAATTTTAAGGTAAGAGTAGAAAAGATGGAGGAAAAATTTTAGAAGAATATAATAGAGTATTTCAAGAAATCAAGTTATGATATAGCAAATTACAATGCATACAAAATGCATGAAGATACGGGCACATTTGCCACCTAAATGTCCTTTTAAAGGGCTAAACAAACGAGCAATCTACCCTCGTTGAAAGAAAGTATTTTAGAACCAACCTTACTAATGGCAATATTAGAGGATGAAGAGCAAGAGGTCTCGCTACACGAAAATGATGTAGGATATAAAGAGACAAATATGGATAGTCTATGGGTATCTTAGAATAAGGAGCTAGAGAAATCACATCGACTGAGTGCGAGAGAAACTTCAAAAGAACTAGATGAGAAGGTAGTGAAAGTAAGAGAGTCGGAGATGGTTCATACATAGAGATCAAGGAAAAAGGTCAATTTTCTAATATTAATGTGATGATGAGAAGCAAAGAATCATATCACACGTGTATTACATACCTGACTTAAAAAGCAATTTATTGAGCCTTGGACAATTCACTGAAATTGGTTGTAAAGTAGTAATGGAAGACGACGAATTACGACTTTATGACATGGATAACAAAATCTTCATGAAAGTTACACGACAGAGAAACCGACTATATAAGGCAAACCGTGAGAGATAGTGTACACTGTCTGCTTAATAGCAATTAAGGAAGATTACATGGTTTATGGTCGCAACAAAAGGATCTAGGACACCTTAACTTTGAGTCACTAAAATCAATGGCTCAAAGAGATTTAGTTCATGGAATACCTTCCATTAAACATACAACACAAGTTTGTGATGTTTGTTTAATTGGTAAACATAGTAGAGCGCCATTCCCAAAAAAGGCAAAAGCTAGATCTACCTCACCTTTAGATTTAGTATATGGAGATTTATGTGGACCAATCACACCACCAACACCTTCTGGAAAGAAATACATATTCTTGTTAGTAGACGATTACTCAAGATATATGTGGGTATACTTCTTAACTACGAAAGATCAAGCCTTTGATACTTTCAAGGAATATAAGAAATCGATAGAAAAGATTTAAGAACAACCATTGAAATGTTAAGAACGGATTGAAGGAGGAGATTTCACATTCAAAATGTATTCTCACAATAGCTATAAGGAAAACGGAGAATAGCACGAAAACTTACTGCCCTGACTCGCTCATCAAAATGGTGTAGTCGAGAGAGAAATAGGGACTATCTGGTCCTTACTAGATGTATGATGAAAGCGACTAACATGCCACAAAATTTTTGGGCTGAAGCTGTTAGACAGCATATACATCCTAAATAGTGTTCCTATGAAAGCACTAGAAGACATCACTATCATATGAAGCAATTATTAACAGAAAGCCAAAGACTTAGAGAATCTAAGTTGTTTTCGGCGGGCAAAAGTTGTTGTTTTTGAGCATATATTATGCAGAGGTACCACTACAACTCTAACAAAGGTAGTTAATAGAAGCACTAAATTGGAGTTACTGAGGTTACGATCAATGGATGCAAAAGAGGAGCGCTTATTTGAACCAAACATCTCAATGGTATGTGTTGTGAGATGTGAAGTTTAAGGAGGATGTAACTGGGGAGGGATATATATAATCAGTTTAAAAGGGTGGTGAGTGGGGTGGGTATGGGTCTGTTGTTTGCTGGGGCGGGGACTGTATTACGTTGTAAGTCTGGGATTTGTATGGACTTTTATAGGTGGTTAATGTTAACGATGTTTTTGTGGGGTAATTATTTATTTATCTACTAAAAAATTTATCTTAATTTTTATTTAAAAAAATGGTTAGCTTACTACATGCTAATTTTTTTTTTTTATTTTTTTGTATAATAATTAGAGTTTTTTTTTTCCCCCTCCCTATTTACATTTTGTAATATGTGTAAGGCGCATTAACGACGAGCATGATGGACCTAACTTCAAAATAGAATTTGATAGCTAACAAAAAACTTCATGCCCAAGAATAACTCAACCAATCAAAGACGATAATGGAGTTTCCTAAACAATTGATGTGATTATGATCACCATCAAGAGACTCTCCCTTACATTCTCAACACCTCACACACCATAAAAACAAACTATCATCTAAAATAAATTTCCAAGTCACTCCTAATCTTTCTCAACACCATTATACTATCTAAGTGTATAATGATTCAATTCAAATCACAAATTCACCATCACACTTTGATCACACACCATGTGAGGTTTTAGGATTACTAATGACTTAGATACAGTGAACACCGAGGACATTATCTATTAGCTTGAAGATGAAACACCCAAGAATACTACACAAGGAAGCATCAACGATCAAAAATGGATTGAAGAAATGAAGGTTTTTTGCGTTAGATTCCATCAATAGAAAAATACATGGAAATAACACTCTACCCAAAGACATAAAGCTATAGGACTTAATATTGGGTATTTAAGGACTAAGAAAGATGCTAATGGTAAGAATATCAAGCATAAAGCTAGATTAGTAGCAAAAGGCTACATACAACAGCATGGCATAGACTTTGAAGAAGTCTTCGCACCAGTAGCAAGGATGGAAACAATCCGGTTATTACTTGCCATAGCTGCTAACAATAAATGGGAAGTACATCACCTTGACGTAAAATCTGCATTTCTACATGGAGATTTAAAGGAAGAAGTGTACGTCACACAACCTAAAGGATTTGTAAAGAGACTAGACAATGGAAAAGTCTATAGGCTTATAAAAGCTCTATACGGACTAAGACAAGCACCACGTGCATGGCTCATCATCTCGCTATCGCGATTAAGACAACACTTTGAAGTCATTAGATTTCAAGAAATGTGCACTAGAGCAAGCTATCTACACCAAGACTTCAAAGGACTCAACACTACTAATAGGAGTCTATGTAGATGATCTAATCATCACCGGCACACCAAAGAAGGAAATCGACAAGTTTAAAGCTCAAATGGAAGAAAAATTCAAAATGAGTGATCTAGGATTATTAGCCTACTATCTTGGAATAGAAGTCACACAAACTGAAGGTGACATATTATAAGGCAATTCCGCCTATAGCGATCAAAATCCTACAGAAGGCTCGGAATGATAGACTGCATCGAGGAATTGATACCAATGGATCTGGAAACAAGATTAACGAGGATTACGGAAGAACCAATGGTCATTCCAACCCGAATATCGAAGCTTAAATTTGATGCTTTAAGTTATCTGTTCACACAAGGACCGACTTAAGTTATTCGGTAGGATTACTTAGTCGTTTTAAGCCGAGGAACCACGGATGAGCAACTATGAAAGCTATAAGACAAGTACTTCGCTATGTTAATTTATAGGATCAAAAGTTAAGGAATCACCTACAGCATAACGGAGGAAACAAGTATATGGATACAACGGACAGTAGCTACGGAGTCAACAGCTCAAGAGAAAGGAAACTACGGCATAATATTCTTCTATGGTGAATCACAATCAGCTGGAGTACACAAAAAACAAGCCACTGTAGCACTTATCATTCATGTGAAATCAGAAATTCAAGCAGCAACTGCAGCAGCAACACAAGCATTATGGTTAAAGAGACTACTAAGCAAACTTACATATTCTCAAGAAGAAAAGGTTACAATACAAGTTGACAACAAGTCAGCTATAACACTAATGAAGAACCCCGTATTTCATGGAAGGAGCAAACACATCGACACAAAGTATCACTTCATAAGAGAATGCGTTGAAAGAGAAGACATACAAGTCGAATTCGTAAGTGGAGAATACCAGAAAGCGGACATACTTACAAAAGCACTACCGAAGATCAAATTCTTAACCATGAGACAACTCATCGGACTAAAAGACTTAACGTCGCAGCGTTTGTAATTAAGGGGGAGAATATTGGGCCGAAACCCATCCAACCGAGTAATCACAAACCCGCTGACAAGACAGTTACAAAATGGCAGTTACATAACTGTAAAACAGTTATTTACCAAGGGACGCGACTCTTCACTCGCACCCTTTCATGTAGTATAAATAGGAAACGATTTGTAAACATCAAAGATGATGACAGATTAAGATTTAATAAAACTTTACATTTCTGGTATATTTTGATTAGAAGTTAGATTTTCGATCCAACAGATATCTGGTGATGGAAATGCATACCTACAAGTAAGTCTATAAGCTTGCAATTCTGTTTTTGGAGTTGCTATTTTTGAACATGAAGATTAAAACAGTAACTAACGTAAACCCTCGTGTCACACTAATGGATACAGAAAAGTGAGTTCTGGAAGCTTTACAAGGAAGACCTTCCTTCTTGCTCCATAATCATGAGAACCTCGGTAGGAATAGTCTTTATACTTTCATACCTTTTAGAACCTTTTATGCCATCCTTTTCCACTGAAGCAAGTAAATTTACATTTCTGCTTGAAATTTTGTGAACGAAAGCTACTATGTGTCCCCCAATAAAAGACCACTTTGTTAACAGTTTCTCAAGCAGCTAAATATGCCTCTTCTACTGTCCCTTTCTGAGGGGGATATTGTAAAGGCCAAAAGTCCCTGTGAGATCATGCCTGTTGGTCACAAAATTAAGATGCATGCGCCATTATTTACGGAATTGGTAAATATGTTATATCAACGGTGTTTTTGAACATCTTGTGCACATTTAATTTTATGGGTCTTTTAATTATTGTTTCTGATGCGCAGATAAATGAACAAGTGGAGTTTTTTAGGATAAGTTTGCTGGAAGTCAAGTTGACCGCGCATAACGGGCTATGAAGGAAGAAGATGAAGCAAAGAAAGTTACTGAAAAGTTGAACACCACCAAAATTACAGGTGATGATTGTTTGTTTGTAATTTATTTTTTTACCGGAAAGAAGAGTCAGTTTGTTATGCGTTATGTTTCATAGAATTTTCCAGACGCATCCATTGCAGACAGATAAGTTTTATACTGAAACAACAATAGTGGATATATGCCCAACAATGGATTGGTTAGTGTTTTACATGGGTTGTCCAGATTGCGCAATAAAGTTAACAAAGACAAATGAGACTTGTCTATGCCATAATCATGGACCTCTAAGGAAAGATCCGAAACATATGTAAGATATAATTTTTTATTAATGATTATATATGCTACAGAATCTGTGTTATGCCAGTTAAATAAAGTATGGAAAGCTAATTATACCTATTATAAAATATAGGTTATGCTTTAAAGCTACGTTGGCTGATGAAACCGCACAAGCATATGCTACTTTCTTCAGTCCGATATGTTGGCATGATAACAGATGTTGATTGCAGCGCAATGGTAGTAAAGTTGGGATACACGGATCCACGGGTGATTCTTGACCCAATCTGAAACCTCAAAGGAATTAAAAAGACTTTCCAGTTGCACTACTACCAGAATACCTCAAAAGGAAAAGTAGATTTCATGATTGACCGGATCATGGAAATATCTACCAGAAACAATGATGCCAAATAAACCAACACGAATGAGAAAACAGTTAAGAAGACGCTATTTCAGGAAGAAGGTAACAACAAATACTTACATTCAATAGTTTGTCGATTTGAATATGATATCACTTTGTTTGTTTTGGCTACATATGTTAACTACCAACTGAACTGCAGGTCTCACCTCTTTATTAATGTATGAAGTTTTTATTGTTTCTTTCTAATATTCTCATTTTTCACTTTGTGTGTTTTATATGTACACTTAGCAGATCTACTTTAAAGCGCATTTACAGGGGTCTTGGTATATCACGGTGGCCATATAAGAATGATAAAGAGTGATTCTGTCCTAAAGATGAATCAAACAGATGTAGTCATCCATGCATCTGACAGAATTGCTACCCCAGTTTTAGGGACTTCAATTAAACCATCAGGACCTACAAACATTTATGTTCCTGTAATTCTTACAAAACATGATAACCAAAGTTCCACACTTGTACGCCATAATGAGGAACAAACAAATCTATGATACGGATCAAGGAGGAAGCCCACTTAGCCCAACCCAAGCTGAGCCCACTGAAAGTGGCTAGGGTCGGCTAAATGTTTTGAAGATCCAATCCAACCGAAACTTCCAAGTTATTTATTTTAGTCAAAGTCAAATATGCGTAGTCAATAAAGGCTGTTACGAAAACATTTAATTTACAATTAATTACATGTTTAGGAATAGGAAAGTTAAATCAATCTATATTTAGATTGATTCTTATTGTCCTATAAATATCGAGACTATTCTTTGTATTGAGGGATGTTTTTTTAAGAATTGAATAAAGAATTTCTCTCGAAACAGTTTTGTTTCTTGTTCATTCGGTTGGCCGGAGAACAACGCCGTCGATTGTTACTTGGTTGGCCAAGAACGATTGCCGCTAGGGTTACGCCTAGGTTTATCCTTTTTACCCACTCGTATACGAATCCGTATCATTTGGTATTCAGAGCACAGGTAATCTCAAGATGTCGGGGAACGAAGATCATCACCGCCAAGGCCGTAGATTCGCCGCCAGAGGCAACAGGCATGACGAGCGTGATCCTCGCGATGTCGAGATTGAAAGACTTCGTCAACGGGTTCGTGAACTTGAAATCAATCCGTTCGATAGATACGAAAGACAGTATGAAGACACATCAACCGACTCAACTGTCGAAGAATATGAAAACGAAGGTAGTGAATTCGAAAATATTTTTCACCAGCGTCATCCGCGCCAGCGGGCCCCTCTCCAACGACACCGTCGGCCATCCCCAGCACCACCAAAGACTGATCTGATCCGCTCCTTGGGTATTCGCACAGAAATCCCAGAATTTGAAGGACGTTTATGCCCGGATGATTTTCTTGATTGGTTACGCACAGTGGACCGTATATTTGATCTTCGTGACACACCTGATCATATCAAGGTAAAACTCGTTGCTATTCGATTAAAAAAGTCTGCTTCTTTATGGTGGGATCATGTGCAAAATCAACGGTACCGGAAAGGTAAACATCGGGTTGAATCGTGGGACAAGATGAAGCGGCTCATGGAAAAAAAGTTCTTGCCCGTGACTCACAAGCAAGATTCATATCTGGAGTTTCACAACCTCAAACAACAAACCCTTACGGTAGAGGAATTTATTTCTGAGTTTGAACGTGTTCGTATGCGTTGTGGCGTAGAGGAAAACGAAGAACAAACTATTGCACGTTTTCTGGGTGGTCTTCGTACTGATATCTCTGATGTTGTTTATTTGCAACAATATTACTCGTTTCATGATGTTTGTAGGTTGGCACTCAAAGTGGAAAAACAGCTATTGGCAAAACAGAAAACAACAACTCGTTTTGGCTCTTCTAGCCGTGCACCACAATCGGCTACAGGCCCTGTTCGGGTCGGCCCAATCAAAGCCGAACCACCAGCCCTTATCGGCGTCTCACCAACTCCAACAACCTCCTCACTCCGTTGTTTTAAATGTCAAGGAATAGGTCACTTAAAGAGGGATTGTCCAAATAAACAAGTCCTCACACTTATTGATGAAGTTGATCCACTTTATGACACCGAAGACGAGGCCGAGACTGAAGTTGTTTACCCTGATCGGGGTGAGCTCCTTGTTACCCGCCGATTGCTTAACACTGCTGTCCTTGATCAAGATGACGATACCACGTGGCTCCGAACTAATATTTTTCGTACTCAATGCACAGCTAAGGGTAAGGTTTGCACTGTAATTATTGATGGCGGAAGTTGTGAGAATATGGTGTCTACCACCATGGTTGAAAAATTGGGTCTTCGACACGAGGGCGCACTTGCTGGTCCTTTTGAAAGCAAAAACTGCCCGGCCTTGGTGGGATCGTTTTTTTTTTGGCCCAAAATTGGCTAGAGATGTGTAAAAACTTATATAAACCGTTTGTCTGTGTGTGCCATATAGCCAAGACGCAAAGAAAAGAAGCACCCTAATCAGGTCATTGGTTGGATTGGAACAAAACTGAATTAAAGTCAATATCTTGATATCAAATTTTGGTTGACGTTAGTAAGAAGTTTGTTCACATTTTCTTATGAGATTATGTTTACAGCATTATGCAATGGATGGGCTTAAGCCATGTTTGGTCATACATTCACAAGATCCGACCTCAACTGTAAGATTCAAACAACTCCCGTTACTTGCAATGGCAATCTTCCATTCTGCCATAATGGAAACTACCAAAGTACGTTACAAGATTTATTCGTAAAGCTTTATGATGTGATTTTTAATGTTCATGTTTAATGTGCATATTCTTGTGATTATGTGTAGATATGATACATGGTCTGAGTTTTTGTAATTTATCTTTTATTGTGTTGATATTCTATCAGGTTGAACATGTGATTTGGGAAGAGAATATGTTGGCAACGTATGATTTGAAAAGCACACCAACTGATATGTCTGATATGGTATTGACTTTTATATATTAATCACATTTTCTAATTTACCATGTATTTGTCACTGAAGTGATTATTTTTCACAGGGATGGAGAGATTTAGTCATTCAATAGTGGTGTTGGGATACATGGTTTGAGAGGTGAAACAACATCGATGCTTATTAGACAGGTAACTATAAATGTAATAATTTGATTGTTGTACTATTTATAGCAAGTGAGCGTTTGTTCACTCACGACCCTCGCAATATAAATATAAAATTAGAATCTTTTTATGCTATCTGAACTCACTGCTGATGAATATTAACCCGTTTATCCTGTTCCAGTTTTTGTTATCCCTTTAGCTTAACCATTTGTCCCATTAGAGATATCACATGATATGAAGTAGTATAGATTTGTTCTAATTTTAAATGTTCCTCAACAGCCCACATATGCGTTTGTACATGATCATTTCATTTGTAAGCACTTATGATTGTGGTATTTGTTTATGATTTTATCGTGTGAGGAAATACATTGCAATATCGCATTTATGTTTTCTCTTGAGTGGATTATGAAATGATAATCTTATTCTTTCATGTAAGAAGAACGTTTTAGTATTGATATTTATTGTTTTTCCTTTTTCTTCAGGAACGTGACATACGGGAGGTCTATGCAGAAGTATGAGGGTGCTGATATCACGTCTATGGTGACTCTACTGGTACTCAGTTTTTAGCCCGTGACGTTGCTGTTTAAAATGGCAGAGGTTTCTCTAACTGCACAAATATTTACTATATATGCTGTTGGTATATTTTCTATTAGTAAGAAGCTATTGTATACTAAGATGAAGGCATCGGAAAGCAGTATACTAAGACCACATCAGCAGCAAACATAGTGAAAACAACCATCGGAAAGCAGTATACTAAGAACATCGCAAACATATTTACCTGATGGATCTGCACAACTAAAAACAACCATCGGAAAGCAGTATACTAAGACCACATCAGCAGCAAACATAGTGAAAAATTTGCCAATCAAATCAACACACAAAGAGAACACCGAGAATACATCAGCAACAAACATAGTGAAAGCTTAGACGATGAAGGCAACGTACAAAGAAAATACAGTAAAGATTCCATTCAGCGTTTCAGATGCATTGGTAAAGTTGGAAGAGCTGGTTGCAACGAGATTTAAGCTCAGTCCTGGATGCCTAAGACTCAAATATGCAGACGCAGATGGTGATATGATATTGATTGCATGTGACAATGACTTAATGGGATCAGCGGGTGATTCTAGACAGCCGGGCCATCAAACATTGATCAGACTTTGGTAAGCTCCTCTCTTCACCATCTTTTGGCTTCCTGGTATAACGATGCCAAATCAAAATCACAGTTGCCCGTTGTTCATCAGATGCCTGATACTTATTAGCAGTTAGCCTTTATTTTTTTTCCTTTAAATTTAAATTATATGTCTTTACTTGAAATCTTTTTGTTATCTTCTTTTGATGATATCAGAATTCGGTTAGTCAACTATAGCATTTTGAAACTATTTAGTTTTACTTGTGCATATCTTACATGACAATAATTTTTATGATTACTTTTTCCTGGTCAACTCATAATTTGTTATCATCCCATGGATCTTTGTCATTATATGGTTGATCACCATCAATGTTTTGAAACCCGGTTTGAACAGGCGTGTTCAACCGGTTCTGATCAAAAAACGGGTCAAATTGAACCGGGTTTTAAATTTTTAAAGCCCGGTTAGACCCATCAGGTTTAAAGTGACCCGAGTCAACCCGGTTTTTGAGACCGGGCCGAGTTTTGATTTTTTTTGTTTTTTTACGAATAAAGCAATTTGATTATATATATTTGCAACGGAATTTTATTTTACATTTTATATTTGTTAATAAATTGTTTTTAGGCTAAATATATGAAATATTCATGATTTATATATATTTTTTTATGTATTATTGCAAATATATAATTTTTATTATTATGGAAAACCGGGTTGACCCGGCGGTCGAACTAGTTGAACCGGTAACCCGGTGACCCAATGACTCGAGCGTGTCGATTAGAAACCCAGTTTTCATAACATTGATCACCATATTTTGATTCGTATTTGAACTAACAACATATACTTTGTTTTTACAGGCGATTTATTAATTTTTATTTTCTTATATCGGATGAACATTTATTTCTTAAACAGTAGATTTACCTTTACTCATTTTTACATGTGTATTTAATAAATAATTTGGTATGTTTATAGTAGATTTACCCTTACTCATTTTTCGTAAACGATAAACGAGCCCGCCCATCGGGCGGGCTTTGCAACTAGTATATATATAAACACGATATTCACGAAAAACGAGCCTGCCCATGCCCGTGCGGGGCTTTGCAACTATATATATAATATATATAATATATAAAATATATATATATATATATATATATATATATATATATATATATATATATATATATATATATATATATATATTAGGATAGTTGGATAGTCGTTGGAGAAATGCGTCTTGATAAACATCGCGAAATGTGGATTTTTTATCGTTTTGTCGGAATTAATTTATTTAACGGAAAGTATTTGAAAAAAATGGGGTTTAAAACTTTGGAAAACGTCTTATAAACAAATGGGTCATGCCGAAATTTTATGAAAATGTTATATTAGAATATTTTAATAAAAACATAATTTCTTAGAAATCCGACAAAAGACGAGATAATAAAATGTTATTATTTTAATAAATAGACTAAAAGATGAAAAATATATTTTATAATTTTATAAATTATAAAACTCCTATTAGTGATTTAGCGTAACTAAAACGTGTCATTTTTCATAACTACTACAATTAAACTACGTAACTTAAGGCTACCGGATAGATTTACCGAAACATATTTATTAATATATATTTTCTAAGTCTTGTTATTTTATTTGTCCATTCTCTTAAATAGTATAAGCGTATTATATCTAATATACATACTTTGACATATCTCCTTCGAGTCTAAATCGTCAACCACTATGCAACCAATACTACTAAAAACAGTAATACTAAAATGTTTTCAAAACTCCTATGCATCAAAATCCAAATATCCATTTCAAAACATATTTCTAAGTCGGTCAAATTGCTAGGTCATTTCTGGAAGCCGTTGTACGCCGTTGTTTGACCATCATACTTTCAGCTACTTATCATCTTTGTTAAGGTAAGTTCTCGTAGCCCCACTTTTTAACTCTTTTCCGTTGGGGGGGGGGGGAATGATACTCAAAATCCATTTTATACTGCTTTTCATATGTCCAAAACTTTTTGTTTTCTCTTGGACAATGCTATGTGCCTATGACTGCTATGTGAATGACATGAGGACTATTTGAACAAGTTATGCGGAACTAATCATTTTGTGCATGAGTTCTATGTGAACCTCTATACAAGGACAACTTTGCCGACCTAGGGTTAGCTCTAGCTGGTAGGCGATAGGTTCGGAGGACTATAAGTGTGTGGAACACTATGGATTGTGCATTGGGTTGAATACTATGATATCATATGATTCTATGTCGAAATTATAAATACTATTTCATGCATTCTGTTTATATTGCACAATTGTCCACCACTTAAATTCTGGCACAGCAACTAGGTTTACCTCTAAACCTACGAGCTCACCAACTTTATGTTGACCTTTTCGAGTATCATTTTCAGGTGATTAGCAAATTTAAATTGAATGTAATAGAATTCAAGATTTAACAAAGACCATGATGATTTCTCAAAGACATGTGTTTATTTCAAGGCTGTATTCAATGTAACATTGTAAACTAAGTTCCTGGTAATGAATCATGGTATATCTTGTATCTTGTGCGATGTAAATCACTATGTCGCATCCCGTGTTTTCGCTCTTAGCGAGGTGTGACAAATTGGTATCCAGAGCCAAGGTTATAAAGAATGCCGTTTTTTAAAAATAAAAACGCAACTATAACCAACTAAAACATTTTTGCAAAACCTAGAACATAACGAAAGTTGACTAGCCCGAGCATTTCATAGTTTTTCCTAAATTATGCATAGCCTGATCAACTATGCCTAATTCACGAAGGACCATGATATTGATGGGGGTAGTTTTCTTAAGTTATGTTAGAAGAAGAGGGAACATGAAATCCTAAGATCACCTGAAAAATCTCCTCGACCTTATGTGTACATACCTGTTTTATGTGTTATGTTATTGCCCGATGATTGTTTTATGCTTGTTATTACTTGAATCGTCATTGCTTTTAATTGACTTACATGATTGCCTTGTCTGCATTACGTGTTGCCCTGAATACTTATCATATTCCTAGTATTATATCACTATTGCACATGCTTATCTTGCATATTTGGCTTGCAAGTTTTACATGTGACCTTACTTATCTATACTCATACTACTATATGATCTCTATCGCGGATACTTGGCTGACATGCTTGCCTTGCAATGCTCTATATGTCGCCATGCATACTCATACCTTGCTACTACTTAATTGTATATAAGGAAACCCATACTATTATTTTAAATTTTGAATACTATACTAAACACTATTTCGAATAAGTCCCAACATTTAGTTGTCAGACGGCCAACGTTGAATACATTATTTTGGATACATCATTTTGGGTCATACTATTTGGGATACACTATTTTGAAAGCACTATTTTGAAATATTTTTTTCATATACTAATTTGGGTACACAACTACTTAGTTGATGCCCTATATTATTACACTACGGTTATCACATGCCCTGTCTCCCCCACACTACTTACTTTGTTAGAAAGTCTGAATACACCGCATTCTAAACTGGCAAATTGGATTACATCCTTAGCCGCACTAAGAACAACTCACTGACCAGCGTAGTCGCGATTAGTGGACTTGTCATATAGTTAGGACCTTGGAGACTACAAATAGGACAATATGAGTCATGAGAAAGTGATAACCTTAGAGTTGAGTTCTTCACGGCAGCCATAGTAACAGTACGGAGATGGTACCAATATGGACGACCCAAAGTCTTTCGGTCAAAATTTCTATACAATTGACATGTTTTCTTACAAACCTTACGAAGTACAAAATTTGAGATTTTCTATGGTTGATGGTTTTAAATATAAATCATTTTGAACACATGTCTAAACGTCAATTTTCCTTGAAAGTCAAATCGAGACCACATATGAAAATCGCTTGGTCAATACACAAATTTTTACTGACACCTTTTCACGTGACTATAATCAACAAAAACTTCAAACAATGTGGCTCCAAACTACATTCATGGTCAAATTTTATAATGATTTACTCGAATAAATGTCGTTAACAAATTCTAAAACCATGCCTCCGAGAAGGGACACGCACTATGTCTACACATTATTCGGCCACTAGAAATGAACCGAACACCTTCGATTATCAATA
>BQNB010144329.1:0-16869 GCA_026074375.1 Tanacetum coccineum
GAAGTTGATGAATAGTGGTGGTACCTATTCAAAATATCCTGTATCATACGTATATACATAAAATCAGAAAAACACAAAAAGATTTTCTTTTTCATTTTTATAAACTCAGAAAAACCAAAAAGATTTTTCTTTTATATACACCTTTCAAAAACAAAATACAAAATTAAAAAATGAGAAAAATACAAAAAGAAGTTTTCAAATGGCATGTCTTCTGAAAATCCATAACATTTACGGTCTTAGAAATGTCATTCAACAATGATACCAGCCTGTAAATGAAGTTCGAGCAGAAGTTTCTAATGTTTTCAAAACATGCCATATGGCTTGCTATTATTTCAGATAGCAACCCGGTCATCATCTTAAAGGCAAGTATTTCAAAAAGAAATCTTGACCTCTCAACGGGAATTTATTCTCGGGCATGATCTACTGTATGACCATGCAAAGGCTTGTGATTACTTTGCATCACAACCTGTGCTTCCTATATTTCCATAAGTGTACGTTTTAGTGCATTTATGAGTATAAATAAGAGAAATCTTATTTATCATGATGTTTGTTGTTTTGTCACATATATCATATTTCAATCATTCTGAAAATACTTTTCATCATACATTTGTCTTCTCAAACAACGACTACAACTCTTTAAATAGAAAACGGGTCATTGTTTGAGGGGGAGAGAATGTCAAATCATCTCGTCATGATAACATGAGCTTTTAAAGGGAAAAGGGTTTAAATAATAACAGAATATCTCTTGGTTTGTAAGTTAATTAAGTGTAGCTTGCTTGTACCTTATGTGTTATTTGTTTATTCCTTTAGGGTATAGTTTGCTAAATTTTGTCTATAGGTATGAGAGTTTAAAACACCAAGGACCATATGTGCTATGTGTTTAACTTGAATATATCTTATAAAACTTAATTAGCAGAATATAATAAGTTATGTAAACATGAGGGGCCAAAAGTGTTAAAAATAAAATTGTTTTATAACAAGCCCAAACCACCCCCATCCCCGCCACTGTTCATCACACACACACACACACACTCAAAACACACACACGTACACACACTCAACCTCACACTTCAATCCTTCTCATCAAGAATTACTCAAACTTAAGGTATTATTGTTACATTGTTTCTCACACTCCAATGAACACACATCTCATTCGAATTTCATTTTAATGAGAGTTTGATCTCTATAAACCCTAAAATCAAAATTAAGGTTCATCAAATCAAAGCTTAGTAAAAAGATTCTTCTTAAATTGAATCTATCTGATCACAAGTTAATCCTCACGGATTTGAAGGTTTCTCCAACTAAACCTGGGCGAATAACAAAGCCATATTCGTCCCCTCGCTTTATTGCTAACTATTTTTATGCAGGCCATTTAAAGATGGTGGTGGAGGTTCCTGATTCCAGCTGACTCACAAGATCCATAGCCACATGCTCATACCCGATAGACAAACATAAGGACTTCATGAAAGGCTCAAATACATATTTCAAGACTTCCGCTACTCTGATAACGAACATCTTTCTCGAAGTGACGAAGTATTATAGTTAACGAATCTCAAGAAAGACGTAGCATTAAAGTTTTTCAAGACAATCATTTAAGAAAGGTATAAGCATGTTGGTTCAGAAATCACAAATCCACAAGATGGCAAAGTTTCAAGATGGCGAAGAAATTGTGCTTGGTTGATGATCTCAAGATGCTCAAGATCACAATGTCAAATACAAGTTCAAGGAACAAGCGCAATCAGAAATCAATGATACACTACAACATACTCAATATAAATGTCAAAAAACGAGCTAAAGACTAAAGACAAAGCATTGTATTGGCTAGGCTTAAGTTTTGTAAAATGGAGTACCATCCCTTAGGGGAAATTGTTGGAAACACAAAAGTGTCGGTTACTTCCAAGTTTGTAATAGGTCTTTAGTTCGTTAGATGTGTCATGTTAAGTTAGAATTCTACATCCGCCCAAGGCCCATGGGAAGCCCATCATAGCCCATGGGCCGGCCATCATGTAACTATATAAGCCTTCTCCTAGCCTTGGAGAGGGGTTGGTTGTTTCATTTCTTCCAAATTTCCACATAGTAATAACATCTTCCATTCCATCACTTTCTCTATCTAAATATCACAACTCACATCTCTCTCTTGTTCTTGGTTTAGATCATAAGATTACATGTTTCTTCACTTTTTGTCACTAAAAAACACACACAAGAAAAACACTCTCCTCACCCTCTCTTCTTAGCGTCGAACGAACCAAACACCACCACTCTTGGTGTTTTTGATTTCTTGTTCAAGTTTTGGTTGTACTTTATTGATCGAGGTTTATTTCCAAGATTGTTTGGGTTATTCTCTCTTTGATTCGGCTTGTATTTACACATATTCGGATTAAAGACTTGAGCTTTTCTTCACCATCTTCTCACTACGTGTAAGTATCATCATCATCTTTGTTTACACAAACTTTATATACTATTCGTTCACTCGCCATTATCTTTTTCTTATCAAAACAACATCATCCTGTTTGTGCACAATTCTTACAACAAAAATCTCTTAATAAACAAAGCGTACGATTAATTCCAAAGTTTGAAGCATTTTATTTATTTCTTGCATTTTATTGTACTTTTAGATTCATAGCGTTAGGTTAAGCGATAAAAGTGTTGTTGATGATTTGATGGGGTTGGGATTAGGATATTTATGAGATGGTTTTTGTTGGTGGAATCACTATTGAAGGGTTTTTGGATAGATTTGTGGTTTTGGCGAAGTTGTGATGTGTTTTGGTTAGCTTTCAGATAAAAAAGGTTGGTGTCCCAAATAAATTCGTGAGTTTAGAGGGTTATAAAAGTGTTTTTGATTGGTTAAACCATAAATATACGTTAGCATATTATCCCCCGGTAATTTTAGTATAAAGAACGCGGAAAACGGACTTATAACAAAGAAGTTATGGCCGTTTAAAGTTTGGCGAAAAATAAATGTTTTTGACAGCTTTTGCAAAGTTTACGGACATTCTGTCCAGTTTTCAAATCGTGGTTTTGACCCCTTTCGGGTCCGAATTGGCCAAAGTGTATAAAATGAAACTTGTCCGAAATGATTTTTCACTAAAATAAGCGACCTTTCTCGAATCATGAAAGTTTATAACGAAAGAGTTACGCTCGGTCAAAGTCGGTCAATTTCTAAAACTTTTCAAAAATAAGTGTGAGCTGATTGGAATTATAAATTGGGTGTTCGAGCGTTTTCGGGTCCGTTCGAGCTATAAAAACCTAGGCGAGTATTAGTAAACCACTTATAGATAATTAGGACGCGTTAGAAAGTTTATAAAGATGAGATTTGAAAGACGTTAAGGGTTTCTAAAGATGGAAAGTTTAGTATAAGACGTAAAGTATAAACATTAGCAAAATAAAAAAGGAAACTAGACGTTTAAGGTCACTATGTGTGTTTAGACGTAGAATGGACTTATCAAATATAATTAGAAAACGTTAGCGTTCGAGATTTTTAAACTTTCTAAAAATAGTAACTTTCCAAAAATGGTAATTTTCGGTAAAGTGTCGGAACATAACTAAAAACTCTATATTTTTACTAAGTCACATTATAACTACTTAAAGTAAGGCACAAACACATAAGGATGATATTGCTTCCTATAAACGGTTTATGCGATGTATCGTTATTTATTCTTCTCCTAAAAGCGCGCCATTATTTAATTAGGTCGCGGTTAGGATCGTTTGGTTTCTTCCTCATTTCGTTGATTACTTTCGCTCATCACTTACTTAAGGTGAGTTCATAGCCCCACGTTTTACTATTTTATAATTAATTTGCAACTTTTGGGGTGAGAACATTGCTTTCATTTTAACTTTGGACACAAGTACATTACCAGACTTTTATATGTTTACAGATTTTGCCTAAGTACCTTTAGCTTACTACTGTCACTATCATGAACCATTAATTACTGTGAGTAAGCATGAGTGTTATTAATAGATCTATTGGGACTGACAATCCACGTCTGGGTTTTGGTGATTCTTACCTGTATAGGGTACACACATGGTACCGATCAAACAGACGTATAACATGTCAGATTTTTCTAGGTATTTTGAGTTAGATACCTAATTGGAAAACTTTACTTGGCATTTTACTGCTACCTAACATCAGCTTCGGTGTCATGAGCTTAGTGCAAACATAAATACTTAACCTGTGATATTGTATGTGTTACAATGATCATGCTTGTTTTCTTTCTAAAATCTTGTGGTCCATACTTATGTTTTACTTAAACCTATGAATTCACCAACTTTATGTTGACGTTTTAAGCATGTTTTTCTTAGGTGCTTAGCTTTGGATTCCCTTTGATGTGTTATGTGAGGTCTCATGCATTGGACCGGTGTAGGATTGGAAATCATAACACAATCGAATGACTAGTGGATTTGCCAAGCTCTAGAGAGAGAAAGTGAGAGAGAACTTTCTAGTAAGAGAAAATGAACTTGTATTATGTAAATGACTAACCCCCCCTCTTCCATGGCATGGAAGAGGCTTATATGGTTACAATAAAACTGGCCATATGGCCTAGGTAGTGGGCTTATACATTGGGTTTAATACCCGACCCATTACTGAATGTTATACATTAACTACTTAACTACGAGCAACAATAAAAGGTAAAATACATGGGGTGACCGAGTCTTTTTCTAATATCTAACAATATCCCCCTAAGGGAGGTCACCCCAAAAAATACTAATTTAAGCTCAGCAATCTTGATCATGTGTTCAGCTCGTAGTCTTTGATTCTTCATGCATTGATATCTTTGTACATGATGTAGTGATCTTTGAACTTAGTTCCTCTGACTTGTGTGATCTTTGAGCTTTCTTTCAGATCATCAGCCACAGTAAATCTCTTAATCATCCTTGTTGTGTTATTGCCTCTATGTAATGTTGTGACCATCAGACCGGCATGCTCACACTTTTCTGGATCATGATAGCACACATCAGAGTTGCGGAAGCTGTGTTGTAGGTCTTTTAGATATCATGATGTCTTTGATTAGGAATATTAAGTGTGAGCATGGGGTTGTGAATTCACATGTCTCTTGCCAACAGCTGCTACCGTCGGGAATTCCTGCAAGTATATGTTAGTAATAAACAAACGAAAGTGTATTTGTTCACTTTCGTTGAATAAGGTTGCAAGAACCAAGGTTCCCCGTTAATAAGTACAAATACTGCCTGTGATCAGGTAGAATTCCAAAGAATATCCTTGACAGAGTTTCGCAGCTGCGCTAGCCGTTCTCAAACCGGATCGTCTCAAAGTAGACAAAGCACGGAGTGAGTGAACCAGTGAATTAAAAACCCACTGATTAATGAGAAACTGATTTGAAGTTCAGTCGCGTGTCACTCAGAAAAGAGTTTTTGTGACACATCGAAGGTTTTATAACATAAAATCAAATTTCATCAGAAACACATTTGTTTTAAAAGATATACACAGTCAATGTGCTCGAAAATTAGTTGTTGAGCACATCGAAAGGTTTTTCAAAAACTATTCGTCAATTCACTGCTTGGAACAAGTTTGATTCATAAAGAATCGCACCATCGTTGCTTTCCATTTGTCACAAGTTTGATCCATAGTGGATCTCACATGTCACATACCAAGAGCTTGTTTGATGTTGGCTCTAGAAGGATTTCCATCTTCATTATGAGTACTTTCGTATCACTCGGATGTTCTGTCAATACCCCGAGGATAATGCGTAGGACTCTTAGAATCTTTACTTGTTGTCACAGTGTGTGGTGAACAAGCATAGTTTGTATTAGTGTCCTAACAAGATTTATGGATGATCTCATGGCTCTAGACTCTATAGTGCACTTTTGGTTTTTAGTAGTCGGAGGCTGGAGCAGACTGCCACCTTTTCAATATCGTCTAACTCTGAGTGGGAGAGACGATAGAAATGTATTGATCTACGTAAGAAATGAAACAAGAATCCTTTGAGGGATCTTAAGTGGCTAGAGAGGGTTGTGCAGCGATCCCCTGGTTCATGCTACTCTGTATTAAATGTCAGCAATCAACACATGTGTATTCTGACAGCAATATGTAGTGACCCGGTTCTGCCTAATGTTTAGGAGGGCTGCTTCTTTCATACCCTTTATCTTAACATTTCTTTTTCATTCTTCAACCCCTTCAGTGCTTACCGAGACTTCATTACTAGTACCTTGTTGGGTTTATTCCAGTACTAGCTCCATCTCAGTCGGCACTATTCCCTTTTTCTCATACCTATTCACTTTACTCCTTTTTTGCATCATACCTAAGGACTTCTACACTAACTAGAGATTGTTCCCTGGGTAGGGGGGGGGGGGGGGGGGGTGGGGTGGGGGGTTAAGATCCCTCTGGCTCTGGCAGGATCATGGGAACAAGTACCTAACCATACCATCCTTATAACTCCGATAAAGTAAGTGCAGGGTCGGTCTTTTGGTACTGTTCTCTTCGCCTTAAAACCAATTGAAAATCAACCAAGGTACTTGTGATATAGATATCAAAGCCATTGTACCTCGATTGTTTTAATTATTTAGAAACGCTCCCCCTCAACAAGTGCGTCGATTTTCGAAATTGTTTGGCACATGGAGGGAGGAGTACCTGCTTGAGTCTTAATAGATCACATTTTTATCAGATTTAATATTTAAATCACATTCTCTCCCCTGATCAAAAATTTCAAACCCTTTGAGATTTAAGATCTCAATTGATTTAAATATGTTAGAAAATTTAGGAGAAAATGTGGTCAGATTAAATACAAGACGATATTGGAACATCTTAATGCTCCCCCTTAATTAATGAGGGATTCTGTTAGTGTTAGTTATGATGAGTTTATAAATGATTTGGAGTTTAACGAGAAACTCATGAAAAATTCATAAACTGACACATAATACTGATTACCACACTACTAATTGATGTACAAGATTATGTATGAGACATGACCTGAAATGTTCAAACCGAAAGTGACACAGTCATTTTGTCCATGTTAGCAATCTGTAGTCCGTCTTGATACTCTCCAAATGGAAGTTTTCATAGCTTCCCCCGAACCAATAATCCTTTCTTGAGTAGATTCAAATCTTTCTTGCATGCCGCACAGAGAAGACTTGATGTATAGAGCCCAACTATCCAAAGTACACAAAGATTTCGAAACCGTAACACCAAAGTCAATTAAGTCCCTGATGAGCGTATTTCTCCTTACAAGACAGTGATGATATAAATTGAAACACCAAGGTTAGCTAAGTCTCGGATGTCACAGTTATTTCCTCTAAATAGCCGAAATGATAATACCTAAGTCAACTAAGTGTCGGATGTAAACATTTCTTCCTGCAGGATAATGACTATCTAAAGGAATCATCATACCTATGTGTACCTCTTTTATCAAATATTTCTACTTTTTTTAATAATATGCTTAGAGGTTGACCGTTTAAGGGAGCATTAATTGAATCAGAAACACTCCAAGGCTTTTAAAACTATGTGATTATATCCAAACATTCTTAAGACTTTTAACAAACTATGATGTGTTAGCAAAATTGGTCGTATGTAGTTTAAAGCCTAAATTCACTAAGTCTTAAGTTGCAAATAAGTCCATAAAGTTTTAAACAAATGACATCTAAAGCCCTTGTAGTTAATATAAATTAACTCCCCCGGAACATGTGATCCGTCATTATCAAAAACTTTATCCGTTTATATTGTGACTTATCTTGAAAGACTGTTTTAAAAGATTATTTGATGACACGTTCTCCCCCTCAAATAATGACACGTTTTCTATTTAAAGAGTTGTAGTCATAGTTTGAGTGGTTGAATTAGCTTTTAAATCTTTTTTGTGAAATTCCTTAAAACACTGATCCATTGTAAAGATAACTGTTTACCACCATGGCTAACACAAATAATTTTTGAAGAATCATAGAAGAAAAATTATTTGGTTAAAAAAAGAAGACTTATCTTCTATATCAAGAAATAATGCACAGAAACGTACATTAGATCGAGGGTGCACGGATAAGAAGTAATCCATGCCCGGGAGAACTTAATCACCCGTTGTCAGGAACAACCGTCTTTTTGGCGACATGCTTTCCTCATTTTGAAAAACGGGTTGCAGGCTGAAATAACTGCAAGCCATAAAGACATGTTTTGAAAAGTTTGAACTTCCGTTCGAGCTTCATTTAAAAACCCGTGTCATTATTGAATGACATTTCTAGGTCCGTAAATGTTATCGATAAACGGAAGACATGTCTTGAAAAACTATTTTTGGAATTTTCTATTTTCTGATTTTTATGGTTTTTGTAGGTTTTATATAATTGTATTTTCTTTTTAGATTTAAGATATATACATATTTACATAGGATATAGGAGGACCATCCTTTACTCCTCTTCTCCTTTTTGAAGACGTTTAAGGGTTTCCAGAGACATACTCTTCATACCAAGTCGCGGGAGTAGAAATTCGAACCGCTCTCTTAGTAATGCTTTGGTGAATATGTTCGCGAGCTGATAATTCGTCGTCACGAAGTACAATTCAACCATGCCTTTCTCAACTTGCTCTCTTATAAAATGGTGTCGTATGTCAATGTTCTTGGACCGGGAGTGCTAGACATTATTGCAGCAGAGAGCGATGGCACTGTGATTGTCACAATACATGGGAATTTTATTGAATGCAAAGCCATAGTCTATAAGCTGTGATCTCATCCAAAGTATCTGAGCACAACATCCAGACATGGCAATGTATTCAACCTCTGTAGTTGAGATCGTAGTGCTCTTCTGTTTCTTTGATGACCAGCTGACTAATTTGTCTCCAAGGAACTGAGCACTTCTTGACGTACTTCTTCGTGTGTCTTGACAACCTGCATGGTCCGCATCTGCATAGACCGTTAGTGCCATAGCGGTGTCTTTCGAATACCAAAGACCCTAATTAATGTTTCCTTTGAGATACCGAAAGACCCGTTTAAGTGCTTCAAGGTGATTTTTGGTAGGCGAAGCCTGATACCTAGCACACATGCATACAACGAATACAAGGTCGGGTCTGCTGGCAGTGAGGTACATTAGGGAGCCGACCATACTATGAAATCGAGTCTAGTCAACTGGAATCCCTAGTGGGTCCTCATCCAGTTTAAGTCGATCCACCATGGGTGTATCAACAGGGTCACACGAATCCATCCCATCATTTTAATTAAAAGCGTTGCAGATAACGCGAAAACTCGAGTGGAAATCCATTTTTATTTCAGACGAAGCGAAACCGGTTCACAAAATGAATAATATATATTTTATTAAATGTTATTAAATATTTATGAAATATTATCAAATAAATACTCGTTTTTATCGGAAAAATGATTCGGAAAAC
The DNA here is from genome assembly GCA_026074375.1 of Tanacetum coccineum. Classification (NCBI taxonomy): domain Eukaryota; kingdom Viridiplantae; phylum Streptophyta; class Magnoliopsida; order Asterales; family Asteraceae; genus Tanacetum; species Tanacetum coccineum. Next base: position 9,311 of record BQNB010144329.1, read on the forward strand.
AATGGCGCAAGTTTCGAAATTTGAATCGTCCGTTAAGTCGCTCAAATTAGTCCCGAACCGCTTTTATCAAAAAGTATATGAAAAAGTTACACATTTGGTCCCTCAAGTATCTAACACTTGTCACTTGGGATTTAAAGTTTTAATATATATATAAAATTATATATATTAATTTCATTTCCATCTCTAACATACACACACACATATAATTCTCTCTCTCCCCTCCATTATTCCGGCGAGCTCATGCCGCCGCCGGCCACCACCGGCCGCCGCCGGAAAACTTTTCCGGCGGGTTTTTCCGGCCAAACCCAAAAATGATCTCCTCAACCCGATGTACTCGATCCCCACTACCACTCGCGGCCACGCGCCATTTTTCCCTTCCCTCTCTCCAGCAGCCGCAACCCACCAAACCACCACCGTCATCATCACCATCTCTCTCACCTCCTCACCACCGCCACTTTCACAGCACCATGTGGGTGCGTGTGGTTTTTAATATCAACCCGAGAAGGGTCCGTTTGGTTTGAATATAAATATCTCAAAGGGTGCGTGTGGTTTTGTCAACAATTAAAAGGGGTGCGTTTTGATTGAGGTTTAAATGGCAACAGCCAAGGGGTGGGTTCGACTTGAGCAAACACCACCGACGAAGGGGTGTTGGGTTCGGGTTATGGTTATAACAACCAACAAGGGTGCGTATGGGTTTGTGTTAACAGCCGGGGGGTTTGGGTCTAGCAACAAATTAGGGAGTGTTCGTTTGGTTTGTTTGCGAATAAGGGTGCGTTGGGTCTTTAAAGATGACCACAGGGGTGCGTGTGGAATCGGCAAACAACAATTATTTACTTTCTAAAACTTTAATGACAATGTTCATAAACTTATTAGATTTGTATATAGACAAAATCAAATTGATAAACAATCAACTAAGAAAGTAAATCCAACAGTTTTCATTATTTGTTCATGAATATGTTTCCACCATTAGTTTAATGACATTCAAATGTTTTACTTACATTTATGAAAAAGAAGTATATAATAGTAGATGGGAGCAACACTGGAGAGAAAGTCGTCAGAGAGAAAGTCGCCAAAGGGAAAATAACGTCGTCTGAAGGAGTCCCGATGGATGGTCTCTGATGGGAAGGTGGGAAGGAGCGTCGGGGTTAGGATGCTAAAATGGTGTTGTGTGATAAATGGAGTAGAAGAAGAAGGATAAAGGTAAGATATATTTGTAAATAAGGCCTGTTTGTGAAGGGTTGGGGTTTTTGTTACAGCTTCGACATCGTAGGATTTCCCATTTCAGAAAAAGCTAAAAAGAAACAGCAATAGAACATGGTTTGATAAAAGATTTGTTAGACATCACCCATTAAGCACAAAAGAAACATAGCACTTTCTACATTGGCGTTTTAACCCATTATCAACAAAATAGAACCTCAAGTGACCCATTTCGGTAAAGATTATTTGAAATTCCACCTTGAAATTTAATAAAACAATATGTACCAGTTGGGCTGTGATTCTCGAGTAACATATGTTTGAATCTTGAGATTCAGTTTAGTGTAGAAGTCTCGAGAGAGTGTGAGTTCAACCAGAAAAAGTGAGTGGAAAGTGGAAGCTCTTATGATATTTTTACAACCAATATATCAATACATTTATAGGTATGCATGGTTTGAGTCTTTGGTACGGTTGGGAATATCACTTATGCTATCCAGAAATGGTAACTCCTAGAATAAGGTTCCCGTACCTAAAAGAAACGAAAGGAAAATAACCTTTGAGTAAATGGTGATATCTCACAAACTGCAAAGCCAACAGCAAGAAGGCGAAATGGGTAGAACATGCAATTGTGGTTTAGTTACTTGAAATGAATTTATTTTATTAGTTTTTACCACTATTTCTTTAATGGGTATACATCATGATTATTAAAATACATCTATTTTCTTAATGGGTATATATCATGATATATACACCATTGTACTTCAAAACTAAAAAGTACCTGAAAGTTCCCATATGATATATATTTAAGGTGGCTTGTTTTATACAAATCGCATATACGTTGAAGCTATAATATAATTAGAAGTTGTAGAACTGTAGAGGGGGTGAATACGGTTTTCTTGACTTCTTAGAAGTTTATAAAACTTCAAGTCTTGAAAGAGCTGAGTGGTGTGATGATCTACTTAGCAAAGAAACTATAAGTAGATGGAGATAGAGAGAGAGAGAGACACCATGATATATACTGGTTCGGGAAGGGGGTTTAGTCTTTTCGTACATCGTTTGCGAATCCACGACTCCAATACTATACTAGTATAATCCTTATGATGGACTACAAACCGTATTACAATTTAACTCAACCGGCTTTTAAAAAAGACCGGCGCTCACACAGAAGAGTTACTACCTACGGTATTCCGCCCTCAAAATCCACCCCTAAGAACCCGTGATTTGACTTAACCTCTAGAATCACTTAGATCAACTAGGAACACCACCCGCTTCCCATTGGAAGCTTAATAAACCTCAACTAGATCCCCAATGATCTAGGCTTGATCCCACAGATACAAGACTTTCCTTACAACTCGATAGATTGAATAAAAGATAGTTTGAACCAAGTCTTAACCTAGCCTAGAGACTCGATTCTAATAGAAATGGTATGAGAAAGAAGACCCTTGACAAAACACACAAGTATGGATTAGGTACTTGTGTGGCTCTTTTGCGGAGATGTGTATTCTTTAATAGATGATAGAAGAGAAGATTAAGAACACAAAAGGTGTTTGACTTAGAGGATTAGAGGAGGGAAAAGAGAGGAAAGAATGTTTGCAATAGGTGAGGAATATAAAGGCCAAGAGGGGGTATTTATAGGCCAAGAACCCAAATGTGGGAAAATGACTTCGCATGTGGCGCGCTGGTCGTGAGTCAGCGCGTGGCCAGCGCGCCAGACACCTGAAGCCATTTTTTGGGTTCTTGGCTTTTTAATTACCCGCTCTTGTTAAACCCCCAATTGTACTTCACGCTATGACCTTTTAATCATTCTTATACTCAAGGTCAACTAACTCAAATAGCCATTTGATAAAAGCATTTGTAAAGTGATTAAAAGACTTTTGTTTGTCCAATGTTAAAAGAGAGAAAAGAGAAATTGGACAAGGGTAGTTTAGGTATTCCTCAAAGTGTAACTAGCTTAGTTGGGATCCAACTAAAGGTTTGAAGAGCTAGTTTAAGTACAAGATAATATTCTTCGAATATTCTTTGCTTGGTGAGCAAGGGGGGAAGATTTGAAATTTAAATTTTACAAAATCATTTTAACACACTAGTTTCTTTGGATAAAAGTAATATTTTTAAATCCTTATGGAATACTTATTACTATAATATTATTGATATTATCCTTATATACGTATTTGGAGATCAATCAGGCATGCAAGTGGTTAGGGACATGTGCCCCTAACTTGCATCTTATGTTGACACATATGGAAGATGACACACCATATGTAGTTAACCTACTATATAGAAAAGAGGGTAAATGTTATTAATTTTGTATAAGTAGGTATTGTTTAGGCTAATGGGTAAAAAGGTAGAATATTATAAAAGTTTAGACGCAACCACAAAGAGTAAACGTAAATGTTAAAAATAAAATTACAACATATAGGATACATATATAAAATAATAAAAATACGTAGAACATGTAGACTGATACTTCGGGTTCACGTTTAATGTATGTTTTACGACGATCGCGAAATAACCTATCCGGCTATCCGTAAAAATTAATTTATGCCAAAATAAAAATATATAGTAAATGTACGAGGTTAAATAATAACCAAAAATAAAAAAATATGGATCGTTGGTCAAAGGCACGCTCGTAATCGATGTTAAATAAAAAGACAATCCAAGCCAAAATGACCCGATAAGCACAAAATAATTTAAGACAAGTAAATTTAGTCATCGACGTTATAACAACTCTAGTGGTTGCTAACCCGAAATAGACGGTTGTCACAATCAAAATCAAGAAACACCAAGAACATCGTGTTTTTTTGGTAACCATGGTTTCCAACGCATTTATTGACTAATCTACGGGGTTTGAACCTACAGCCACAAAGACTCAAAACAAGTAAAGCCTTTCCTTTTTAGAAGGTAGGCGTGACCATTTCAAGTTTGTTTGCACATAATAGGAATTGAACTTAAGACCTCACACATTTGAGAGTGATAGCCACAAACACCAAGAACATCATGTAACGTTGTTTAATTTGTGAACTTTGTAGAACCGTATAGGGGGTGAATACAGTTTTCTTAACTTCTACGAAGTTTAAAAAACTTCAAGTCTTGAAAGAACCGAGTGATGCACTAATCTACATTGCAACAAGAACAAAGTGTAGATAGAGAGAGAGAGAGAGAGAAACCACGATATATACTGGTTCGGGAAGGGGGGGGGGGTTTAGTCCTTCCGTTAGTTGCGAATCCACAACTCTGATACTACACTAGTATAATCCTTATGGTGGACTATAAACCGTATTACAATTAACTTTATCGATATGCACAAAGATTGGCGCTCACAAAGAAGAGTTATTACCTACGGTATTCCACCCTTGGAATCCACCCCTAAGAACCCGTGATTCGACTTAACCTATAAACTCTAAAGCCTTCCCCTTGGAAGCTTACCAAACCCTACTAGATCACCAATGATCTAGGCTTGATCCCACGGATACAAGACTTCCCTTACAACTCGATTGATTGAATGAAAGATAGATTGATGAACCAAGTCCTAACCTAACCTAGAGACTCGATTCTAAAGAAAGGGTATGAGAAAGAAGATCCTCGACTAATAACACACAAGTATGGATTAGGTACTTGCGTGTATATCTTACAGAGATGTGTTCTTTAATAGAATGATGAGATGAAAAGATTAAGAACACAAAAGGTGTCAGACGTAGATGATTAGAGAAGAGAAAAAAGAGGAAAGAATGTTTGCAAGAGGTGAGGAATACAAAGGCCAATGGTGGGTATTTATAGGCCAGATTCCCGAAATGTTTTCTTTAAGATTTTGGCGTTTTAAATACTCGCACTTGTTAAACCCCCAATTTTACTTCACGCTATGACTTTTCAATCATTCTTACACTCAAGGTCAACCAACTCAAATAGTCATTTGATAAAAACGTTTGTGAAGTATTTAAAAGCCTTTAGCTTATCCGATATTGTAAAGAGAGAAAAGAATTATCAGAAAGGGGTATTTTGGGTATTTCTCAAAGTGTAACTAGCTTAGTTGGGATCCAACTAAAGGTTTGAAGGAGGTAGTTAGAGTACAAGATAATATTCTTAGAATATTCTTAACTTGGAGAGAAAAGGAGAAGATTTGAAATATGAATTTCAAATTCATTAAGCACATGTTGGATAAGAGAAAATAGGTTGTGAATGAGTTGTCATGAGTGACATGATGTGATGGAAAGGAGCCTCTTGATCTTAGTTTGAAATGAAGGGTGAGGATGTGAAGAGGAAAGGTAAGTTGGATAGGTGAAGTGGCAAGATCAAGGGTGATAAGAGAGGTGTATTTGTTTGTTGAGTGAGATGTATTTGTTTCTGAGAGGAAGTGTGTTTGTTTAAGATTTGAATTCAATCCAAGGGAAGAGAAGAGAGTGAGGTATCTTGGATTGATGAGGTGGCTTGATTAAGGGTGAGGATGATAGAGAGAGAGAGAGTGTGTGTGTGTGTGTGTAATTCAAATGTTGTGAAGAAGAAGATGAATAGTGGATATGTGGTGGAGAATGTTTTAATGGGACGTGGAGGAGCCTATGTTGGGAATGAAAGGAACAAAAGGTACAACAAGTAAAAGAAGAGTATATTGTGTAAGGGAATGTGAGTTATCTCATGTAGGTATTATTTAGGGAAGGTTTATGTGAAGAGGAGGTTAGGCACGAAGATGGTTTGAAGATGAGGATGTTTAGGATGAAATCAAAGGATTTATTTAGGTTTATAATCACATTGCCAATAACAGAGAAAAAAGTGTACAAATGTGATTATGAGAAGGTTTAAGAAATAAGTGTTTAGAGTGTGTGAAGTATGAAATCATTTGTTGGGTAAGAAGGGTGAACAAATGACGTAGAAGGATATGTTGTAGGATTATGTATAAGGAGTGTGGGAGTTTGTAAGTCATCTTGTACATGTGAGAAATACATGTGAGTTTGTAAAACATATATAGGTACGGAGATGAGAAAACTCAAAGCATGATTAATCTCCAAATACCACAAACTCATTTAGTCATTCAGACTTTAATCTACGACAATAAATAATTGATTTGATCACTAATTATCTTGATGCAAACAAGCTAAGTGCTTTGCATCTCAAGTAATGCATATCCCGTAACGATAAAGGATGCGTTTATGCAAAGTGACCTTTGACTTAGTTTGACCAATAAGGGAGTAAAACCCGTTACGTGATTAGGAACAACGTAAATCCAGATTAAGGTCAAATGAATACTTTCGTTTATAAAGGGGGGAGGGTGATATACGATATCATGACATTCTTTAAAGTTTATAAACCTTCAATCTCGAAAGTAAGCGAGTGGTGTACAATTCTGACTCTGCAATGAGAACAATAAGTAGATAGAGTAGAAGACGAGACATAACCACACTATATAGTGTATTCGGAAGGGGAGTTAGAGTCCACCATCGTCTATTGCGAATCACTACTATGAATACTATTATTAGTATAATCCTATGTTACATTAAAGGCGTATTAACAATTAACCGTCTATCTGGCTTTCAACAAAGACATTGATGCTCGACACATAAGAATGTTACTACCTATGACATTTCACCCCTCAAATCCCACCCCTAAACTGTGATTCGACTTAACCTATAACTCTAAAAGCCTTCCCCTTAGAAGCTTTCCAAAACCCTAACTAGAACCTAATGATCTAGGCTTGATCCCACGGATACAAGACTTCCCTTACAACTCGATTGAATAAAAGATAGATAGATGAACCAAGTCCTAACCTATCCTAGAGACTCGATTCTAAAGAAAGGGCATGAGAAAGAAGACCCTAGACAAAACACACAAGTATGAATTAGGTACTTGTGTGGCTCTCTTGCGAAGATGCGTGTTCTTCAATGGATGATAGAATAGAAGATTAAGAACACAAAGGTGTTAGACTTAGAGGATTATAGGAGAAAAAAAGAGGAAAGAATGTTTGCAAGAGGTGAGGAATACAAAGGCCAAGGGTGGGTATTTATAGGCCAAGGATCCCAAAATTGTAAAAACAATTCGAGTCTGGCGCGCTGCCCAAGCGTCATCGCGTGGCCAGCACGCCAGTTTCCCGACTTTGTTTTTCTTTGGTATCTTGGCGTTTTAAATACCCGCACTTGTTAAACCCTTAATTGTACTTCACGCTATGACCTTTCAATCATTCTTACACTCAAGGTCAACCAACTCAAATAGCCATTTGATAAAACATTTGTGAAGTATTAAAAGCATTTCGCTTATCCGATATGGTAAATAAAGAAAAGAGTTATCGAAATGGGGTATTTTGGGTATTCCTCAAAGTGTAACTAGCTTAGTTGGGATCCAACTAAAGATTTGAAATAGCTATTTAGAGTACAAAATAATAT
>BQNB010144331.1:0-11743 GCA_026074375.1 Tanacetum coccineum
ATGCTTGGTTGATGATCTCAAGAAGCTCAAGATCACATACAAGTCAAGCTAAAGGAATAAGCTCAAGCCTAAAAGTCTAAAGATAACTATGTCACATTCACAAGGCAAAGATCAAAGAAATCAAACCTACAAGCAAGATTCAAGACATTCTTAGAATGTAGAGCTTAAGTTTTTGAAAATTGGAGTGACTTCCCTTAGGAGGAGATTGTTAGGAATACGAAAAAGTCTCGGTCACTTCTAATATATAATTAAGTAGCTCATAGTATAATATTTGGAAACTAGCTAAGCTAATCGGGTGAACATAAGAATACCCCTTATGTTGACCGACCAATGTAAGGGTATAAATACCCTTTCCATGCCTTAGAGAGAGTGGTTAGTTCATTTTACGCATACATATTTCTTTCTCTCACTAAGTGTTCTAACCCACTATTTCTCTCTCTAGAATTCCCTCTATTTTAGTCATCCGTGATTGTATATTTGATATCCTATAGATAGATTAAAAGCATTTTGCTAAAACACGAGTATTCCATGAGAAAGGCCAATAACACACTTTTTACTAAGAAAAGAAAGTCACATCTTATCATCATTTAAATATATGTCGATGACATTATATTCAGATAAACTTGTCAAAAGTTATGTGATGATTTCGCAAAGATCATGCATGACGAGTTTGAAATGAGTATGATTGACGAGTTGAACTTTTTCTTGGGTCTTCAAATAAAACTAATGGAAGATGGTATCTTCTTCAACCAATCCAAGTACATCAAGGAGATGCTCAAGAAGTTAGGATTAGAAGATGCTAACCCAATAAAGACACCGATGTCTACGGAAACCAAGCTAACCAGGGACGATGAAGGCGAATCCGTAGATACCACCAAATATTAAGGTATAATTGGTAGTTTACTTTATTTAACTACAAGTAGTCCCAATATTATGTTAAGTGTTTTCCTGTACACGTGATTTTAAGAGGATCCCAAAACATCTCATCTTGAAGCCGTAAAATGCATATTTAGATATATTAGGGGTACGACTCACTTATGATAATGGTATCCTAAGGGAACCTGCCTAGATATTATTGTTTACGCCGACTTCAACCACGTTAGAGACTACGTCTATTGAAAGAGCACTAGTGGTGTTTCTACACTCATGGGATGTTTCTTAACGTCCTGGTTCTCTAAGAAACAAACCGCTCTTGCTATCTCCATAATGGAAGCAGAGTACGTATCCGCCGGGAAGGCATGTCAAACTATGGATGAAACAAGCTTGTTAGGATTAAAGAGTGTCAATTATTGATACTTAGTGGTTTATATATTTGGTACGTTATTTAGTTTATATTTTACGTTTAAAATAGAAATGTCATAAGTTTAAGTGAGACTAAGTAAAATATCTCACTTAAACACAAATAGGAAAGGTAGGGTAGAAAGAATAACGATAGAGACTACCATCTCTATATATAACCCCTTCACTTGTGAAGGGGTGTTAAGCTTGAAAAATCGTAACTCACTTTCCCTTTCATTCTCTCTGTTTTATAAAATTTGAAATTGTGAAACTCTTGCTTCCTCTCTTACTATCTCTACTATTCTTAAACCACATTCAAGTGTGATTCAATACTTTATCGACCTAACAAGTGGTATCATACGCCTATAGAGATTTAAGAGTGATCTACAAAGTGAAATTTGGTTTGAGTATACGATGGGATGATCGAGTTTATTACACGACGTGACTGAGATCTTGTTTGAGTGTATTTTCAGTTGTATTATCTTGTAATCGAGTTGTATTCCTTGTGTATTATCCAATTTTAGTTCTATCGATATCATGATTGTGTGAGTATTACATTTTTGGTTATATCAAAAGTGTATGTGGTGGTGTTTATCATTTTCGGTTTTATCAAAATTGATAACATAGGTGTCTTATACAATTTTAGTTACATCGAAATCATGTATTACCGGTCTTTACATTTTTGGTTAAGTGTAAAAACGTTTCCATTCAATCGATCTTGATCACATTTACGGTTATATCGTATTGTGTATCATTTTTGATTGATACTTGGTAATATTTACACATTTTTGATTTTATCGAACTTCTGTTTACACATTTTCGGCTTTGCTTTCAAATCAAAATTGATCATTTACGGTTTTATTGTATTTTGATTCATTTTTGGTTGATACTTTTGATAATTACATGATCTTTGGTTTAATAGGGATAAAATCGATTAAGTAACTAAATATCGTAGGAATTATATCATTTTCGGTCTTGTAATTGTTTTTCATTGAAATAGTAAGAATGGTATGATTTTGGTTGGGATATAGTGTTACTAAGTGTTGATCAAAATTGGCATGCAATTCCTACTTTATCCGCTCACTTTTCCACAAGGGTGTGTAGCATCTTTTACCATGTTAAGGAAACCACTATAAACAAGAGTTCTATAGTTATCGCCTTTTCCAGTATGCGGTGATACTTTCGTCTCCCAATCAAACCTCATAAATGTATCTTGATTACAACAAGATATTTGGTAGCTATAGACACAAGTTCTCTAGTTATCTAAGTTTCTTGTCATGATTCAAAGATTTTAAAACCGAATAAGGGTATTGAAGCCATCTTGAAAGAATAAGAAGTGCAATTAACTTAACATGTAAGTATGGTATGAGTTCGATTAAAATTTCAGGATAAGTATATCATTCCTATTATAACTTTTTCGCAAGTAAAAAGTATAGGAATTAGCCTTATTTTCGCAAGAAAAATAGACACAGTTTATCTTTCACAAGTAACTAACAAACCATTGTTTATGATATATGTTGCATTAATACATTAAAAGAACTTGTAAACTCCAATATTAGTATTTTCGATAATATAATCTCTTAAAAAATTAACTACCCATGTTTATATAAATAAACAATTAATTTTACAAGAGTTTAAGATCCAACTTGAAATTCCACCGTCACATCAGTTGATCTGCTAGCAATGGTATCCTCAAAAGGTAATCGACGGTTGATAATTTCCTACATGTGTAACTCTTAGTTCGTATGGGGCCTAAGGCATCATAATCCAAAATTATAATGTCGAGATCAAAGCAATATTATCCGGAATAACATTGTCAAGTTGGCATGTTTCGCACCATCGTATGCCTTGGGTTAACGTCTCACCAGCTTAACTCGATTTAAGTCGTCCAATTGAGAACATGTGTTAAATCGCACTAGGTCTCATGCTTAGTGAATAAAACACACCTTAGGATTTGCACTTCACCTACTTCTCAAGCAGTGTAAAAAACAATATGCAAGTGTTCTTCCCGCATTAGGTGATAAATGACTTAATTAGTAAGCGTATAAGATTTTGATCAAACAAGTGTACCAAAAAGCATGCATACATCCTTATAATAATAGAATTTTTAAAACATTTCCATATTAGTTTAAAATTTCTATATATTAAAAAACATCTCTTATATTTTATAATCCACATGTGATTTATAAAATTATGGTTAACACACTTAGTTTACAATATTTCTAAGTATAAGTAATTAAATTACTACGAATAAGGTTAAATCCCCACTGGAAATAATCAAACCCTAGTAATGATTATGACATACTTTAATATTGTTAAAATGTTGACGTAAAAAATGTTTATTCTTGTGTTGTTCCGTCGCGGGTTCCCTTTCGGAAACCACTAAACCCATGCATGATAGAACGTTGCAAGAAATAATAAGTTTACATATATTTCGCAACACAATCTAGCAAAGTGTACGTATGAATATATATACAATAAGCATAATGATCGAGTGCTTTTAGTCCATATTAATTTTCGAAAATCATATTTGCACATATATAATAAAACGCCACATTATATAATAAGCAAAACTAAATCGAAATCATACTAAAACATGTAGTCATTTAATGCACATAAAACACAACCAATATACGCAACAAACACCAAAATAAGACCCCCAACGTGTTGTCGGAATCATCCAAGAACACGTGGTACACATACATCGATTACTCGATTGCAAAGGTCACTATACTTGATGTAAACAAGAAAGCTACAAAAGCTGATTGAGCAGAATTTTCGACTTTGAACCACGAGCAGGCAATGAAAAAGTCTTCCCCGCTTTTTGCACTAAACATGAAAGTTTTAGTTACTGGAGTTGTGAATTCCCAAAGAACAATTCGTGGTCCAACTCTTTACGGTTTGTCAGAAAATCAGTTTTTAGTGGACGAAGGTCAAGCAATCAGCACTCAAAAATAATTAATCACTTATGTAAATTCAAGGCGTATCAAGGTTTTAAGCATCAAATAAATACACCACATTAACATGAATGCATAAGAGACATATTAAGCTTAAGAACCATGATTTATATGCACATAAAACATAGTTAACATTTTATACAAGATAAATAAGCAACAATAAGCCATAAAACAAAAATTATAAACCATGTAACCTAATAAGCGTGTGTGTATGAGTAAAAACCCTAACCATATTTTTTCCAGATTTTAAGTAACTCTTAGGAGTCTTTATTTCACAAAATAAAACCCTAATTAGGTATCACACATAAAAGCAAGAAAAACATCACAAATATGCATTTTAGGCATTTTTATCCCTTTTTATGTAATTATATAGCTATATGAACGGCTCGTGATACCACTATTAGAATTAGTTATCTAATAACTTAATATTATACATAATATTATATGAGCTACGCAACGGAACATGAAAACATATAATATATATAATTAACATAAAACATAAAAGGAAAGTCATACCTTTTAGCAATTAAGCTAACGAAGATCTGGAGCTTGTTTTAAATGCGCACGTGTACTAAACCGTGCGAACCCGAAACCCTTGGAGTTACTAAAGTAATTAACCCCTACGTGTATCCACACTAGACATTACCCAATATCACCCGAATGCTAGTTCCCGAACTAAAGAATACCGAATACTAGAAAACCAAACTTCGGATTCCCTTCGTAGGGATTCCTTAGATCGGCTAAGAGAAAGAGAAGAAGCAATGGGATGGATTGGAATGATAATTAATAACCTGCTTATATAGGTGTAGGATTATGGCATCCTAAACCTAGTAACTTGGAGCCAAAGTTAACAAAAGCCTACACTTTTCTTTTCTTTATGTAGGTCGGCCACCCTCAAGCCCAAACAAGCCACCCATGTTGACTTTTTGACTTTATTTAATTATTATAGTAAACTAACAAAAGGCAGGATAGCCGACCCGTAACCCGCCGAGTGACCCGACCTAGAACCCACTCGCCCGACCCGGAAATCACCCTCACAAAACCAACTCGTTTGCCCGACCCGCAACCCCCCCCCCCCCCCCCCTGCTGTGGCGTTGTGAGTAGGTATTTTATGTTTCAAGTTTTACTATTTATTTTGTGCTGACTATACTTAAAAACAACACTTTAACGGGCAGTGTACCCGGTCAAGATGTAGCTTCGTTGGTAAGTAGGGTGTCGATCACTAAGAGCGAGAGCGTTAATATCTAATCTATCACTATTTTAGTTATCTAAGTTAAACCTAAAACTAATGCAAAAGGGGGTTTTCAGCCTGAGAGACTGGAACGAGGTTTAGTTATCTAACCTTAGGTTTTGATGACAAGTAAAGCAATAAACACATACAAGAAGACAAGCAAACGATAGAGAAGTGGTCAAGAACTAATGTAAGAAAAACGTATCAACCATGAATAATCCGATAAAACATAGGTTTGTTTATTGGTGCAATGGTTGACTTATCTCGAAGGGCATATCATTCCTAGACTTAGGCGGTACTTCTTCCTAAGACCTAGACACGCTAATTCTTTCTGCATAAATTAGACGCATCCGATAAGCAAGAGTTTTTGTTGATTAGTAATCTATCTCTAGGTTATTAAATAATGGTGCCTCTTACTTAAACCCCTAGCTCAAGGAGACATTTACCCACTTATGCTTAACGTGTCTTTATATTATAGTAGGTCCACTGTCCCGAGTCCTTACCAATAATATAAGACGTTCACTCGTTGATACCAAGGTCACCTTAATGTTCAACTAAGCTCACTAAACTAAGGAAAGGGACTCGGTCTTTATTGTGTTCCTATTGGTCTGATATATAAATTAAACTTATATGGAGAGTTTCCTGGCTCTTAGACTATGCTCCAAACAACACGAAGTTACAGCGCATTAAAATATGTATGACTAGACCAGTTGAATGATAGGTCGCATAATTAAGCACGTATAAAAATATAAATTAATAAACATAATCACCAATAAATGATAAATTAAGCAATTGATATAAACAAACCAAACATTAGATCTTCATAAACATGGATGATACCTAAAGGTATCAGCCGATAGTCATTGTAAAATTACACACGGTTTGATATATGAACGATTAAAATAAAGAAACCTTAATCGAGGAATATTCGGTTACACGAAGATTACAAGAGTTTTCCTATGATCTTGAGGCTCTTTTATGACCTTCTAGGCTCCTTTATTCATCTCTTGGTCGACTTGGTGGTTTAGGGATTCACTTGCATACTTAAAACTGAGTTTAGGATCGTCTATTTATAAGAGTATGGGATGACTCGTCGATATCGTATCGAGCAATGAGGTTACGGCTTATTAGGGATTTATTGGAGTAAGGACCACGTTTTTATATCATTAAAGATTATGTTAATTTCTATATTGTGAAATACGGCGTTTAGGGGTCTCATGTATACGACTATTGGTCTTTATGTCTTCCGGTCCTCCCCTTGTGGCTTTTTTGTGAAGTGTAGGCACGGATACGCCGTATCTTCTTGATGGATACGGCGTATTGGGTAAATCCAACTTGTTCTTCTTCGTTGACCAAGTTTATATACGGAGTATTTTGATGTGGATACCGGCGTATTCTTCCAACAGGCAAGGTTGTCTTGTTTGATTGTGTCCTACGAAGTCTTGGGATAAGTCATATTAGGTCTTGAATATTACGGGTATTGGCTGTCAGTTAGTAGAGTTGCACTCGAACTCTTCTTTATGATCCGAGTAATGCGTGCTTTGTAGATAACTTCACAAGTACTCCATAATTACTGCAATTCTCTAATATGAATGATTAAGTAAAAATTCTTTCAATAATTATACAAAATGGGCTTTTTTAATGGACAAATGATGCATATAAAATAGACGTTATTTGAGTCATCAATTATCCCCCTACCGTGAATCATATAGCTTTGTCTCAGTAGCCTTTAGAAGTTTATAAAAATGTATCCCTAAGGATATTTTCCGTTAAAGCATTATTTGATCTATTACAAGTACACAACCAAACACCTCACGAAATAGGAAGATGAAAACACTCAAATCACTCAACTAATCTATGTGGATTAATGTATACCTAATTCGCTTAATTGCTCGATAGTGATGAGTATTCTATAATAAGCTTGGAATGGTTCACATCTCCACGCTTTAAGCTTTGGAGTACAAGGTTTATAAAAGGTAAATATGGGTTTGTATGATAAGGCTTAGGTGTTGTCATTCTAGAATCTTTCACCAAAAGCACCACACCAACAAAGGCAGGCTGAAGCACACATACATTGGTGTAACGAGGAATAAAGAATGTGTGTTTGATCATATCCTTATTTTTTTCGAGTTTTAACCAAGGGTTAGGATGAAGAATGATTATATGGTGGGATCTTCTAACTTTCACTTTATAGTAAATAAACCAATATGGCACGTCTGGGTCATGCATACATGGCCGTAACGGACGGATTAGACATGCACACTCAATCCCATCCTCATTCGCGTTATAAACACATGGTTATTGATTAGGAAAGGGAATTAAATTTTTGTTAAACAAAAAATTACGAAACAAATAGACTAAGTCTAAGATACAAGTTGCTAGACACTTTTTCTCGACCGTTACCATGATAAAGACACAACTATTTACAAACGTCTTGATCATAGATGAAAAACAACAACCTAAGTTGGAGTTTCCGTAACGGTCAACTTCCCAATCACTACCTACTTTACAATAGACTTTACAAGGCAAGTGGCGATATCTTCCACTTTATACAATACTCTACATCGTCGATTTGTATCAACGAATAATCGATCCTTCGTGTAATTCCTTCGGTAGTTGTGAAACGATTATCTTCAAACTTTCCTTCTCTTTTTTGTTGCGATTTTTCTAATTTTTTCTAATTTTTTTTTGCTAATACTATACTACGAACTCGTGTAGTTCTCACCCATCTTCAGGACATAAATAATTCCTTTGTAATTCCTTTAATTCTTCGACGTACCATTAATTTATGATGGTAGTAAAAATCCATGAGTTTTATCTATAATATAATTCCCATTTGCAATGTGCAAATTTCTTCCAAAACCATACAGAACAGACACAAGACTCGGGAATACAAACTTTAACTACTAGCAACTAGCAACTGTAAAATAAACTTAATCTAACAGGGTAGGTTAAGGTGTAAAGGTGTAACGAAACAAATAATTGGTGTAGTTCCTAAAGGATTGGCTCTACGGGTTGTTCTAGGGGTATCTTACTCTTAAAATTAGAGTAAACAAATAGTTTATACGGGGGTTAACTAACTATTGTAGTTAGTTAATAAGCAACATGTAAAGGCGATTTAGATGTAATCCTAAAATTTACCAGTTTAAACAAGTTACTCCATCTAAATCTATAGTACTCATTATTGCGGTCTCGAATAGATATACCAATCCAAGTTCTAAAGTCTACAACATCACCAACACACTCATATTTTGTGGAATTGGGTAAACATTTAGAAACGTATAGGTTAAATCCTCACAATATCTAACAAGGGTTGTTGTGTGCGGGTTATGTATCAAGTAATTTCACAAAAGTATGCTTGAATTTTTTTTAAATTTGAGCATAATTTAAGCATTTTAGTGTGAAAATTTAGGACAAGTAAACATTCTAATTCCATCCCCCACTTGAATTATACAACGTCCTCATTTTTTATAGATAATCAATTAAATCGGAATTAAAAGAATTTAGGAATGAGAAAATGTTGAATTAAAAAGACTTTTGAAGCTGTTTGGAAGTTACTGCTGCTAAGGTTAGAGTTACTGCTGCTAAGCATAAATTAGTGCTGTTAGTGATATTAGTAAAAATATATGCTAAGTAGTTAGTACTGTCAGTTACTACTGCTAGTATATATTACTACTGCTAATGGAAGTTAAGACTGCTCAGAGACTTAGAAAAAATACTACTAAGTAGTTAATACTGCTAGTATAAAAGTTCTCTTATTAGTGTATAAACTTAGTACATGCTAGGTATTTGTTAGTATGCTTGATTAAAGTTTCAACTGTTGCATAATGTTAGTACTGCTAGTTGTAATTGTACTGATGTTGAAGATGGCAGAATATTGTCTAAGTAGTTCACTACTGCTTCGTACACAGTTAGTGCTGCTGGTATAAAAGTTAATGATGCTGCTTACAACTGCTGAAAGATTACAACTGTTAGAAGAGTTTCTACTGTTAGAAGGATAAAGACAAGAAAGGATAAAGATGAAGATTGTTTATCAAGATTACTTGTAGCGAATAAGTATGACGATAATTTTTTTTGTTAAAAGATATGTATAGTTATTTGTTTAGAAGATCATGAATAAAGTTAGGAAAATATGTAACCTATTTGACTCTCTTGGTGTTTAAAGGAGATCAGTGGGTATAGAGTTTGATGTACCAAAATCGTATCAAATCATATCAAAGTTCATAGATATTTTCGTAGCTTCAAGGTTTTGTAACCCTAACACTATTAACAGTGTTCGCTTTATATTAAGGCTAAAATTTTAGTAAACTGTTTGTTATTACTGTTTCATTGAAATTCTTCTTAGTATCATTGACTAGATTCTGCATAGTCTTTGATATTCATAATCAAAGTTTCTGTCATAGTTGTTTTGAATTTATTCAATACAACTTAAGCTTATACAAGCTAAGCAAGATCTATTAAATTAGGATCAATAAGTGGTATCAAAGCTTGTGAGAAGCTTTGAATAAGAAGAACCTTTACTACCCATAAGATCTACGTTTTCAAGAAGCAATGGAGTCTCAATCTACTCAAACCATCAAGATACCCATACTCCAACCTGGTGAGTATAATCTCTGAAAGATAAGGATGGAGCAGTACCTACAGTGCAGTGATTACACTCTATGGGAGATCATAGAAAATGGTAATGCACCCATAGTAACAAAACTTATTGATGGTAAGGAAACTGCTATCCCTCCTACAAGTGTTTAAGAGAAAGCACAAAGAAGGGCATAATTGAAGGCAAGAAGCACTTTGTTGATGGCCTTACCTAGTGAGCATCAATTAAAGTTCAACTCATACAAGGATGCTAAGACAATGATGCAGGCTATTGAGAGTAGATTTGGAGGTAATACTGCTACAAAGAAAACTCAGAAAAATCTTCTGAAGCATCAATGATCGAAGTCAATAGTATGTATACATATATATATATATAATATAGGTAAGTTAGCAAATCACTTCTAACCAAAGCGATAAACTAACTCACAAATAAAATATAATTCCGGAATTATCGATTTCGACAGCAAACCTTTCTAGTCGTTTTTGTTTCGACGAGGCGTGAATTGAACTTTGAGTTGGCGTTTGTAATCGGGATTTTGAATGGATTAAGATTTTTATTTTTGGTTTCTAATTTCTACAAACAAAATATAAAAGCATAAAAAAAGCACTTTAACAATTAAGACAATTACGATTCTAAATTAAAAACGTTAACAGAATTAAAGAAACACTACAAATAAAGCAACTAAATCAAATTTTAACCCTAATAATAATAGCAAAAATAAACATGGCAATTACAACTATTATTCTAAAAATAAAGAGCATTCCTAAGCTACGGAAACAAGCAAAGGGATGATAATGAGTCCTAAACATATTATGACAATATGAACATAAACATAAATGAAATAAAGAGATAAGTAAAAAGAATAGAGGTACCAATTTTCGGCTAACGATGAACAAGACGGAACCATTTCTCACAATAATAACAAAATACCCATCTCCATGCCAGTAAGCCTATATCCAAAGCTTTCGTCATGAAACCATCATTACCGAACGAATTCTAAACTTCTAATATAAACATGAAATCAATGAAAATGAAAAGATGAATCCGAATCTGCTGCTCGATTAACATGCGATACAAATCTAACTTAAATAATTCAAAAAAATCAAATAAGACAAAAATGACGAAGTTGCCGTTGAAAATTCTAACTATTTCGCATAGGATCTGCCCATAAACAAATGAGATGTAAAGTTGGAAAATTCATGAATCTCATCCAATTATACTAAACTGCTAGATTTATTCTTGAAAAAAAAGTAAACGAATATAAAATGGAAGGATACGAGATAGATATCCATCAGCTGCTACTTTTCTAACTATGAAAACAAGAATTAAAATAATCAAAAGATGCAAAAAAATAGAGATACAATATATTCTACATGATACCAATGGTATTGTTGCTATCTGCTCAAAATATAAACGATCGATACTAAATCTGGATCTCATCTAAAACCGATCGAAACATACATCAACAAAATCGTTCAGAAATCATACTTCAAATAAATCCAAACCGAATCAATATCTTGAGAAGAGTATTTGCTTACATAAAAGCTTAAAAATAAAGATTACATGAACAGTAGAATGCTATGAAAAGAAGAATAAGAAAAAGCTTTTTTTTTAAACTGTAAATAACTTAAAACAAAGCTACACTACTCCTAGATAGATGATTTCTTTGAATGAGATCCT
>BQNB010144332.1:3405-16869 GCA_026074375.1 Tanacetum coccineum
ATTTTATAAACTCCGTTTAATTAACGTATAACTTGTTTTTAACGTAACTTTTTCGTTATTAATCCGTTTAACAAGTTTCTTACCTTTTCGGAATCGTCGTGATTTGTATTATCTTATAAAAACATAAAATCCCCTGTTTGGAATTCGAAAACCTACTGCCCTATATGATCTTTTATATAATTATTTATATAATATGTTTTATATATACTTTCCAACCTCACAATTTACCACAAGTCTTTTATAACTATGTATATCATATGTTATACATATAATAATGTCCATAAGTTCATATTTGTCTAAGATCATCAAGATCACAAGTTATTAACTTTACATGAAATCATAAACTTTCTTAATTAACTTTTAATTACAAGTTTATATATGAACTTTTTATGCTTAAACCGAGATTGTACAAGACTTATATATCCTTTATTTCATGATATTACCAACATCATAATATGTGAGAAAGTGTACAAAATCATAATCACAAGAAAAATTATATTTTTCATGTTCAAAAGTAATCCTAATGGTGATTTCACTATATAGCACATTATATACATAAAAACTCATAAAATGAAAGCATAAAGGTTTAAAATAGACCTTATGATGAATGATGATGGTGACAAACAAATGCTAAACCCTTGTTTAGCCTTAAAATCCAAGCTTGCACTTAAGAAACCCTAGTTTTCTCAAGAAAACCCTAATCTTGCTTTTCTTGATTAATACTTGAAAAAGGTTAGCCAATGCTTGGGATCACCTTAGAATATCTTAGGATAGATGTATATAGAAGTGTATAGGTTGAATAAAATTTTGTATGGATTGTGTTTGGTCTTTGATTCTTGCCGTGAGCTAGTAGAGAGAAAAGGGAGAACAAATGTTGGTTTTTGGTTAAGTATTTTGCTTGTATCACTTCTCTTACTAGTAGATACATGTATATATATGATCATAGATAGTCAAAGAGACAAGGCATGGCTAGTATTAATGAGGTATGGTGTGTTTAAATGAACTAGTGAAGTACTTTGACCAAAGAGTGAATTTTTCCTATATCTTTGAATCCATTGCCATAATTTCGGCAATAAGATGATATATGTGATGTTGTTGACTAATTTTTATGTATTGGGTATAAATGTGGGTATTTGTTGAAGCGTAGAAAAGTTTTTGTGGTTCCGGGAGTGCCTAAACGCATTTTATCGCGAAACGTATACACTTTACGTATCCGATAAAAATAAAATGAACAAAAGTTAAACCCGAAGATAGGTTTTAGTATCTTGTCAGACGAATTGGTATGAGATGTTTGACTCCAGCAGAACTGGAGGTTCTGACAAATAAATCTGCTTGTTATTTCATTAAACATCGACTTGTAAATATTTTTCAGAAAAGCAAAATACAAAAATATAAAACCTATAAAACCAAATACAAAAATAAAAAATTTCAAAAAGAAAATACAAAATCAGAAAAACAGAAAATTTCCAAAAAAGAATCTTCTCGACATGTCTCTTGGAATCGATAACATTTACATACGTAGAAATGTTGATTAACATCGACACGGGTGTGTAAATGAAGTTCGAGCAAGAGTTTCAAATGCTTTCAAAACATGTCATTTCTATTTTTCTTTATGACTTGTAATCACTCTCAGATTGTAACTCGGAACCGAACGACAAAGGAGAGTGTGTATTTCAGTGCACTTATCCTTAGCGTTAGAAGAGAAGTATTCTAACATGATGTTTTTCAAAATGTTAAACATAATTTTTCAAGAATTTCTCAATGAAAATTCAAAATTGTGTGCTCAACAATTCATCCCTCATAAAGTTTTACAAGACAATTCTTTTACATTTGGTGTCATTTTCAAAATGAGTCAATGTTTGAGGGGGAGTTTTTTGAAAAACAAAATTTTAATGATTTTGAATACATCATCTCACAACAATTCTTATGTATTCAAAACATTATCAATAATCTCTTAATAACAAATCAGTAATAATAATGACTACTCAATAGATTGTATGTTATAAGATGATCCAGTGTCTGAGCATAATTTTTCAAGAACTCTTCAATGACAATTCATAATATTTCAAAATTAAGTGCTCAACACTGTCTCACCCTTAATTTTATATTCATTTTACAACCTGGTATCATTTTTTTGGTGTCAAACATATGTAAAATTAAGGGGGAGCAAGAAGAAAACGTTCCACATAATTCATGTTGAAACAGTTTTCTCCATGGGATTTTTATGACAAATTTTAATCACTTGGTATTTCAAAGACTAAATGATTTAGTATTTAATATAAGGGAAGAAATGTAATTAAAATGTGATCTTAAAAATAATAAGTGATCTAATCGACTCAAAGCACTTTGAAGTCATAGTGCTTTATACACTTCGGAAAAGGTTTTATGGTTTCGATCTTATACGCAACAACATCTTTATTCATGACAATTCTGAAGTCATAAGGTGGTTAGGTTAGGTATTAGTCCTATGATCCAACCAGAACCAGATGGATCTACCCAAGGACACTCCATAGTTAGAAATAGCAGTCTTTAGGTATGATTGGAGATGAATGAGAATGGGAATAATGCCAACTAAGATTGAGCTAACACTGGAACAATCACAACAAGGTGTTAGTAATGACATCTTGGTAAGCATTGAAGGGGTTGAAGAATAAAAAAGAAATGTATGGATAAAGGGTGAAAAGAAAGTAGCCCTCCACATACTTTAGGCAGAAACCGGGTCAATACATAATCTATCAGATTTACAAAGATGAATTCTGGTATTGAAGATAAGACATCATAGACCCAGTGATGCACTACACAACCCTTCCCAGCCATTCAAGTTTCTCTCAACAGATACTTGTCTCATTTGTCACAGAGATACACACGACTTCTATTGACTTTCTCACTCCGAGTTAGTTGATATTAAATAGGTGGCAGTCTGCTCCAGCCTCCAAGTACTAAATCCAAAACACACTAATCAAGTCTAGAGCCAAGAGATCAATAAATAAATCTCATTAGGACACATTCCATTACAAATACTTGTTGAACACCAATAAGTTCACAAGCTGTTAACAAGAGTCCTACGTATTATCCTTGTAATCTTGCCAGAACAATCAGAGTGGTACTCTATAGTATTCACAGTGATGAATGGAAATCCTTCTAGAGTTAACCTCAAACAGCTCTGCGGTAGGTGACTTGTGAGATTCTATATGAATCAAGCTTGTGTCAACTGGATATCGATTCAGTCCAGTAAATGAATTGACGACTCAATCAGAAAGATAGTAACTATCTGATTCACTCATATCATATTGTCTGCTTTAAGATGTTCTGGTATTGAGAACAAGCAAGCATGGTGAATCTAATATATTTGTGTTAGAGGATCTTACGCTTTGAGCTAGAAACCCTGTCAAGGAGATTCTTTGAATCTACCTGATCACATGTACAGTATTTATACTGTAAAATGGTCCTATGGAACCGAAGGATAATGCAACCGAATCTTGATGAATGACAAAGCCATATTCGTCCATATATATGTTGTTTATCACTAACATTCAAATGCAGGTACAAACGACGATGTTGTATGTCACACCCCCAGACGGGCCCTAGACGGAATACGTATCCGGAGGTGTAAGGTTCCTGGATATCTCAAGTACAAAGCATAATGAACGACCTCTAAGGGTACGTTTTAAAAATAAACACTGTTGCATAAATTTAAAATAATAATAAGTTTACATCAATCAAATTTAAAAGATTCAAAAGTTAAAATGCGAAAGCTTTAAAAAGTTCAACAACGGAATTTAAGATAACATAGATGAAATCTGAAACTGGTTCGGGCAATTAGACTTCATATAGATCAAGCAACAACTTCCAAGCTAAGCACCTGAGAAAAACATGCTTAAAACGGTCAATATAAAGTTGAGTGAATTGATAGGCATGCGACAGTTATAACGAATACAACTTCACATAAAAGATATTTACGTTGCACTAAGCTCATGACACCGATGCTAATTTTGAGACATAGCTTTCATATAGCTATAGGTTGAATTGCCTCAGAAAAAATCTGACCTAAGATTTCCTATCCGAAATTCGACATGACATATATCTGTTTAATCGGGTGACCCGTGGGTAGTAAGTGCGACTTACCCAGATAGGGATAATTAGTCCCAATAGATCTATTTATTCACTCACGCTCCCTCAACCGATCCTCCGATCAAGATATTAACAGTTCATGATAGTTTTGGGTAATAGGAGGTCTAGCGCTACTTAGGCAACACGTAAACAGGGAAAAATTCTCATGAAAGTACTTGTGTCCGATTTTAAAAATAAGCAATGTTTCTCACCCAAAGTTATAAAACATTTATTCAAACCAAGTAAAAGTGCGGGGGCTATGAACTCACCTTGATGATAAGGTAAAGAGTATACGTCAAAAGTAGGGTCACTCGGTACGATCGGTGGTACACGGGTATGACCTAGAAGAATACAAGTTTCGATTTAGTCTCGAAAAGTTAACGAATGTGATTGATGCATGAACGTTTATTATTCATTTTTGGTAAACGTTATTTGTGTATTAAAAACATTAGTGATCGGTTTTTATGAAAAGTCCTAAGTTGTAAGTAAGTACGTATATATTAATTATACTCTAATTATATAAAAATAAAAAATTTTATTTAATTTTATATTATTATTAACGTATAAATAAACTTGTCATTATAATTTGACATTTCTAAATTGTTAAGAAATTTAGTAAAAACATTTTATTATTTATGTTTTCTAAATAATTTCTAAGTATAAGATTTTTACAAAATTTCGGCATGACCCGTTCGTGTTTACTCACTTTCCAAAGTCGTAGACTTTATCAAAAACCAATTTTAAACCACTTACAAATCACAATTCACAATTTACAAACTCTATACAATCGTTTTCCATTTAAAACAAGTCCAACGAGTCACTAAAACTCTTATTGGGCTTTTAGGCCCACTAAGCCTTTAATATGCCAAAGTACGAAATAAATAAGTCCGATATACTAAGAAGATAACAAGCGAGTTCTAGGTTCATCAATAAGCTACCACAAGCTCATAATAAGCCGAGACAAAATAAGCCGAACCTTAAGCTTATGAATAAGCTCGGGTTCGTGGCCCTCTCTTGTGTGACGTGGCTCTTAAGGCCCATTAAGTCTTATTTGGGCTTATTGGTTAAGTCAAATAAGCTTAATGTTTTACCCTTCCAAGAATAAGCTAGAAATAAGCACATTAAATTTAAGTTACAAGAAATAAGCTTAAGAAAATATTTCTTTATGTTTTCCCATTTATTCGTGTATATGTATATGCTAAAATAAGCTCAAAATACTCAAACAAGTTCTCAAATAAGCTCTTATATATAAGCCGAATACAATAAGCTCAAAAGTACCAATATTATTACATGAAAATAACCACGATCACAAAACTATGATTTCCTTATACTTATTTTCATAAATTTTGAATCATATGTATACCTTTTTAAGGTTTATGTATTTTCAAAATCATTCTTTTTACAAACAAGTTGTACAATAAATGTTTATGCATCAAGAAGAGTAGAAAAGTACAAGTTATTCGAGGATTTGAAGACTTACAAAGAAAAATGATTTTTAGAGATGAACAAAGATGAAGAACAACCCAAACGTTGTTTGTTTTATACCCGAATGATCTTAGATGATCAAACCTTCAACTATCTTTAAAAGTTATTGATCAAAGATGGAAAATGTAAGAATTTTGTATGTGTTTGTATATTTTCGTGGGTTTAGAGAGAGAGACAATGAGCAAGAATGAGCTCAATGTTGTGTGTGAAAATGATTGCAAGAAATGAGAAGCAGTGATGTATTTAGACAAGAGTTTCACACATCAAAAGTATGTAGGTGTGTATGTGGTCACGGCAAGGAGGATAAGCCACAAGGGGGACCAAAATGATCCACCTATCAAACCCCATAAGGACATGTCCTAACCCTTGAATCAAGCAAGTATGTCTATGAATTTCAAATGATTAAAATTGGTATCCCATGGTGTTGGTGTTGGTGTTATCTGGTTACATTAAGAGAAAAAGGGGGACCAAAATGGTGTCACTTATTTTAGGATCACTAGTGCTAGATATTGAATTAATTTTTAAGCATGCATGCACATCAAATGTTACTTGTTATTTCGGAATACGCAAATATTGAATACGCATAGCGACTTCACAAAAAATTAAGAGATTTTAAATATTGCCTTAAAACATAAAAACGCGACTATTGCCAAAATACTACAACGTTTGGTGTCACGGTTTGCTCCCGGTGATGATTCTTAGATAATAACGGAACAACTTCCCGGTTAAACTAAATTATTGAATGAAAATTCTCGGGGTGTCACATTCTTTCCCCGTTAAAGAAGCTTTGTCCTTAAAGCTTAGGACGCAACCTCTGCTGCGGGTGCAGAGTTGGTAAAAAGGTGCGGGTACTTCTTTTGCATTTGGTCTTCACGTTCCAGGTGAACTCAAGACCCCTCCTAGAGTTCTAGCGTACTTTAACAATCGAAATACGACTTTGCTTTAGACGCTTGACTTCACGGTCCATGATCTCGACAGGTTCTTTGATGAAGTGAAATTTGTCGTCAACTTGGATCTCATCCAATGGTATAGCAAGCGGTTCATCAGCCATGTATTTCTTCAACTTCAAGACGTGAAATGTACTATGAACTCTAATCAACTATTCTGGGAGTTCAAGATGATAGGCAACGGTTCCTACTTTGGCAATGATCTTAAAAGGTCTAATATAACGAGGGTTTAACTTTCCCCGTTTACCAAAACGTATCACTCCCTTCCAAGGAGATACTTTTAACATGAATTAGTCTCCTACTTGAAACTCAAGAGGTTTTCGTCTTACGTCGGCATAACTCTTTTGACGATCATGAGCGGATTGGATACGGCTCTTGATTTGAACTATTTTCTCGATTGTCTCATGGATGATCTCTGGGCCAGTGAGCTGACAATCTCCAACTTCATCCCAACAGATAGGTGATCGACACTTGCTCCCATACAACGCCTCAAACGGAGCATCCTTGATACTGGTATGGTAACTGTTGTTGTATGAAAATTCTACCAATGGTAAGTGTTTATCCCAACCTTTTCCAAAGTCAAGTACACAGGCATGTCTTCTAACGTTTAAATAGTTCTCTCACTCTGACCATCGGTCTCTGGGTGGTAAGTTGTACTCATATCCAATCGAGTACCTAATGCTTTATTAAGTGATTTCCAAAAATGTGAAATTAATTTTCCATCGCGATAAAAAATGATCAAAACTGGCACTCCATGCTTAAGGACTACTTCCTTCAAGTACTGTCTCGCCAACTTCTCTAACGTGTCATCTTCTCGTATAGGCAAGAAATTAGCAGACTTAATAAGACGATCAATGATTACCCAAATCGTGTCTTGACCAGCTGTCATCTTTGACAATTTAGTCACAAAGTCCATTGTTATATTCTTCTATTTTCATTGTGGGATCTCTGGTTGAACCAACAAACTAGATGGTTTCCGATATTCTATCTTAACCTTAGCATATGTTAAACACTTGCTGACATAAGTGGCAATTTTTGCTTTCATGTTGGGCCACCAATACAGCCTCCTAAGGTCCTGGTACATCTTGTCCGACCCAAGATGGATGGAATACTTTGACTTATGCGACTTATGCATAATCAAGGTCCTTAACTCTCCGAAACATGAAATCCAACTTCGGTTATTCAAACATAATGTTCTGTCAGCACGAGGTTCTAACTTGTTAATCATGCCATGCAAATCTTCGTTGATGAAGTTCTCCTCCTTTTTGGCTTCCAATTGAGCACTCAAAATCTGTTTAGGAAGGTTTAACCCTATAGTCATAACTAAGGCTCGAACTCTTAGCGGCTTGTTTCTCTCCTTTCGGCTCAGGGCATCAGCCACCACGTTCGCCTTCCTTGGGTGATATCGAATCTCACAGTCGTAGTTACTTAACAACTCTAACCAACGTCGTTGCCTCATGTTCAACTCCTTCTGATTGAGAATGTGTTGCAAACTCTTGTGATCAGTGAACATAATGCACTTATTGTCGTACATATAGTGTCTCCACATCTTCAGGGCAAACACTACTGCTCCTAGTTCTAAATCATGGGTGGTATAGTTCTTCTCATGAACCTTAAGTTGGCATGATGCGTAAGTTATGACCTTTTCCCTCTGCATCAAAACCGCGCCCAACCCTTTTATGCTAAGCATCGCAGTATACTACTAAGTTCTCACTTCTCTCAGGTAAAGCTAAAATTGGCGCACTACATAATTTTTGCTTCAACAACTGAAATGCAGCCTCTGCCTTTTCTCCCCAATCAAATTTCACACTTTTCTGAGTCAGTTTTGTCATAAATCTAGCGATTTTTGAAAAATCTTCGATAAATCATCGGTAGTAACCAGCCAATCCTAAAAATTGGCAGATCTCGGTTGGTTTCTTGGGTGATGCCCAATCCTTGATAGACTTGATCTTAGCGGGATCAACATGAATGCCTTCACTATCAATCATGTGACCAAGAAATTATACCTTCGACATCCAAAACTCACACTTTGAAAACTTGGCGTATAATTCTTCCTCCTTTAATAACTTCAAAATCAACTTAAGGTGTCCTTCGTTCTCCTTTCTGCTCTTGGAGTAGATCAAAATATCATCGATGAATACAATCACGAATCTATCCAGATACGGTTTGCATACCCGATTTATCAAATCCATGAATACTACCAGTACGTTAGTCAAGCCAAACGGCATTACTTGGAACTCGTAGTGTCCATAACGAGTGCTAAATGTTGTCTTTGGAATGTCTTCCTCACGAACTCTAAGTTGGTGATAACCAGATCTCAAGTCGATCTTAGAGTAGACTCTTGATCCTTGGAGTTGATCGAACAAGTCGTCAATTCTCGGAAGTGGGTATCGGTTCTTCACAGTAAGTTTGTTTAGTTTGCGGTAGTCGATACACATCCGAAAAGAACCATATTTCTTCTTGAAAAACAAAACCGGTGCTCCTCAGGGTGAGGAACTAGGTCTTATAAATCCTCTGTCAGAAAGTTCTTGTAATTGAGTGGACAACTCTTGCATTTCGGCTGGTGCTAATCGATACAGGGCTCGTGCTACAGGTGCAGGGGACTAAGTCAATTTGAAATTAAACTTGTCGAGCAGGTGGTAGTCCAAGCAAATCTTTTAGAAAGACTTCTGTAAATTCTCGTACGATTGGCACGTCCTCAAGTCGCTTCTCCTCTGACTTATCCTCAGCCTTCTTAGATGTAACTTGTGCTAGGTAGACATGGCATCCTGTCTGAATATACTGCTGGGTCCTCGTACACGATATGATGTTCAGCTTACTTCCATCGTCGCAATTATCACCTTGGATTATCAATACCTCATCTTCATAAGGAATACGGATGACCTTCTCGTCACAAACTTAACGTGTGGTACTTTGCCAACCAATCTATACTGATGATGACATCGAAACTACCAAGTTCTACCGGCATGAGATCTATGTCGAACGGATGACCTAATAATCCTAACGTGCAACCTCTAAGAACAACACTTGTTTCTGAAATTCTTCCATCGGCAAGTTCTATGACATAACTAGTGTCTAAAGTGAATGGTGCAACATCAAGCAAAGCACTAAAGGTAGACGACACAAAACTTCTATAGGCGCCCGAATCGAATAACATGGAAGCATAATAGTTATTGAGAAGAAACGTACCCGTGACAACGTTGGAATCAGGGTTTGTTCCTCCTCCACCAATGGCGTAAGCCCTTGCTGTAGCTTCATTATCTCTAGTCTGGTATCCAGTCTTGTTCCCAACTCGGTTCCCCTACATCTGGTTTCTCAACTTTGGACATTCTCTCTTCACATGTCCTAGTCTCCCACACTCATAGCAAATAACACCTTGCTGATTCCCAAGTAGGGCTCTTTGCGTGTTTGGAACAACAGCTGCAAATCTGCAATCTCTTATCTGGTGACCAACTCTCTTACAATTATTACACTTTACTATACATGGCCCTACATGGTGGTATATGCACTTGTTGCAGAGTGGGTGGGGTCCACTATACCCTCTCTTCTCATTATTCCTAGCAGCGTAAGCTTTAGCTATATTCTGCCCACTAACATTTTTCCTCTTAAACGATGGTTGTTGACCACGGTTATCCCTTGGGTTACTTTCCATCCTCCTCTTATTCTCAGCACTCCTTGCAGCATAACCCTGGAACTTCTTGCCCATCAATTGGTTAGCAATGCGTATGGCATCTTGGAGTCTAGCCGGATTCGTAGCAATCACATTACCTTGAATGTTGTCTAGTGGTCCTCCAATAAACCTCTCCACCCTATCCTCTTCATCAGGGACCATTCTAGTACATAACAAAATCAACTCCTGAAACCTTTGAGTATAAGCAGTCTAGTCATTTCCATTCACGGTTAGATTCTACAATTCAGTCTCCATCTTCTGGATTTCATTCCTCGGACAGTACACTTCTGTCATCAACCTCATAAGTCTAGCCCAGTTCATGGAATATGCAGCATCAACACCAATTGTTCTCTTATGAGATTTCCACCAAGTCAAAGCACTGTCTTGTAGTGTGCATGTAGCATATTTCACTTGGTACTTTAGTGGACAATTACTGATGTTGAACACAGTCTCCATTTTCTCGAACCAGCGGGTCAATCCGACAACACCTTCAGTTCCTAAGAAATTATGTGGCTTGCACTTTAAGAAGTCTTGGAATGTGCACTCTCGAGCCACTGGCATGAAACCTCCTTAGTTTATGCCATGATTCCTATTTTCTCCATTCCCTCCATTTTTGTTTCCTCTGTTTCCTCCATTCTAATTTCCTTCATTCCCTCTATTACCATTTCCTACATTCTCACCTTTTTGTTCGTCCCCATTCTCATTCAGGGTTCAAGGGTCCTTGCGGCTTCGCGAGGCTCCATCTCTTTAGCTACTCAGCGAGTAACCAATTCTTCAACCTCCACATGGGTTATGGATGCTCCGGATCGGGTGGCATCTTCCTACAACATAACAACGTAACACTCAATGAGATTTCTAGGTGATGCAAGATCACTAACGGTGTTAAATGAAATTCATGGTTAATTCACATAGGAAATACATGATCGAAATATATTTATGGAAACTCCATAATGCATGATGCAAAAGCATAAGTAAATCAAATCATGACATCATAACATATATAAATACCAATTTCATATCATCAAACATTAGTGATTACATCACATTGGTTTCAAAATATAGAAGATACAAGTTTCTAACACTATGGTCATCACTAAACGCAACTGCTCAGTACTACAACACTAATGAACATATCTAAGGACAGTAGCCCATGTGCTTCCTAATACACGCCTCAAATCTGCTAACTCTCACTTGATCATAAAATTGAAACCGCCATATCTGCCTCAGCTCTCTCTGTATATGTGACATGCAGCGCAAGAGTCGGTCAACTCTCTGACTCTCAACACTCGCGGTGCCTCTGAGCCTCTTGTTATCCCTCTCTAACTCAGCAACCCTCTCAGTCAAAGCAGTGATTGTCGACTCAACCCTAACAATCCTATGTCCCTGCTCCCTCTGGACGCCCTCAATAACCTGTATACGATGGACTGGGATAGCCTGCGTGTGATCATGGAACATCTGAACCAAATCTCCCAATGTCTCATATGTAACCTCTACTGCTCCCTCCTGAGCTGGCTTAGGGGTATCCTCTGGCATCACAGGATGCGTAACCCTCTCAACTCTGACCTCAACTGGGCCACTTGCACCCGTCTCACTCTCCTCTCAATCAACAGCCTCAACTACAACTCTAGCATCAATCCCTCTATCTCTAAGAGCATCCGCATAAGCGAAACATTCGTCAATCTCAGCCTGAATCTCGGGGTCAATCTCAATCCCGTCACTCCTCACAACATCAACATCCATCTCTAAATCAGCCACTCTAGATCTAGATGGCTCAGAACTCTCATCCTCAACGTCAACTCCCAAACCAACCTCTCTAGGTATGTATGGCTCAAAACTATCCTCTGAACAACCCTCTAAATCCGTAGCTGTCTCAGGACCCCTAATCCTCTTAGGCGATGGTATCAAATCAGTACGGACAGGAGATAAAGCTCCGAATATAGGTGGTAATGCAGGTACAGATGTCATAAGGGACTTACGTCTCTTGCGAGATGGCCTCGCAGAAGTACTCAGTAAATCGGGAGAAGAATGATCGGACAATAAGTGTCTCGAAGACAAATCAGATGAAGCATCAGAATGAAAATCTGATGATGCCTCTGATGATGAATCTGAAGAAGAATGATCGACAGAATGTCTCACAGCAAGTTGCTGAACAGGTTATGGTCCAACCCTCTTCCTCGCAGTCATCATGTATACCGGCCCATTAAGATGATAGCGGTACGGTCGACCATGGGGAATAGGCTGTCCAGGTGCTAGAATCATAACTCGACGACAAGGTATGATAGGTAATCTCTGGGTAGAAGAGGTAATCTCAGTGAAAGGTGTACCATGGGTAGGTGATGGTGGTGTATCTGGTGTATCACTATTTGTGGTGTCGTCAGCCGATGATAAAAATGGTAAGATAGCTGGTAATGGTGGTATATGGTCTGATGATGGATCCTCAAATGGATCAAACTCTGAATCATATGCAGGTGAGTAATCAGGAGATGCTGGTGTATAATATGGGGATGGTGGTATAGTAGGTGCTATGATAGGTGTCTCTGTGGGTATCATTGTAGTGTCAGTCTGAGTAGTGGTGGAGTAATCACTAGTGTAGTGTCAAGAATAGTGATAGGGATGGTACCGAACAAGATAACTCGTCCAACAGGTGTCCCCACGCTATCCTTGGATGAGTCTGAAGAAACTGAGATAACTAAAATGGCCATGACCTACACAAGCAAACTTTATATAAATCATCTTTATATCAACCATGCATGATGCAACATATGATCAGGTGAACGGGTAACTGGATGAATGCAAAATGAACGAATGAATAAGTGAGTCATCAAGTACGTCATGATGGGATGAAATACAAAATACCTATAATAATATTATTTATACTTAGTATTTAATACATATATATTATTTATATAGTATTTAATTATGTATACGTACTATGTAAAATCACATAAGGCACATAATCACGTAGGATCACATACTAGTTATAGTCCAGACCTAGTTTATACTACCTGGTTCTCTATAATCTTGGCTCTTGATACCAATATGTCACACCCCCAGACGGGCCCTGGATGGAATACGTATCCGGAGGCGTGACATTCCTGGATATCTCAAGTACAAAGCATAAAGAATGACCTCTAAGGGTACGTTTTAAAAATAAACACCTTTGCATAAATTTAAAATAATAATAAGTTTACATCAATCAAATTTAAAAGATTCAAAAGTTAAAATGCGGAAGCTTTAAAAAGTTCAACAACG